>LBLO01000779.1:0-16428 GCA_004354395.1 Chondrostereum purpureum | reverse complement strand
GTGAGTGGCAGGCGCCTGACTCGTTGCCGCCTCGTGTATTCATCATCTTTCTTCCAGTATTTTTTCTCCACAAGGAGCAGCCTCTAACATAGACGCTAGGCTCTCAGACGGTTCTGAGAATGCTCTCGTTCAGTCGTTCAAGAGCTTGACGGTGAAGCCAAAAGATCTTCCCCCTCGTCCAGGCTTTGGTACCAACGGCAGGGAAGTCAAGCTTCGAGCTAACTTCTTTCCTGTTAGGGTCCCTAAAGGCCCACTCTATGAGTACGACGTCGCAATTACTCCTGTTGCAGGGACCGCCAATCGTCGGGTTAAAAGAAGGATATTTCAACTGGCAGAGCAGACCAGGGAGTGGCAGCAAGGCGGTCTGACGGGCACTGTTGCCCATGACCATTCTTCTAAACTCATTGCTGCGAAAAAGCTCCCTCAGCCCCTGCGCATCAAGATTCTGTTTTTCGATGAGGATGAGGCAGCGCCGACCCCAGGCGCTAAAGAATATACCTTGACCTTTAATTTCATTCAGAACATCGAGACATCTCATCTCACCAGGTGAGCAACTTGGATGGCAGGATTGTTTCAGGTTCTCATGACGTGCAGATATCTCTCTGGAGATCCTCAATACCGAGGCTTCGACATTTTACCCATTATATCTGCCCTGAACGTCATTCTGGCGGCACATCCTAACCGTACAGGACCGGACGCAGGTGTTTTGGTTGGGAGAAACCGATTCTTTTTCAAGAGTGCTGCACCAGTGGTCAATCTTGGAGGGGGATTGGAGGCATGGCGTGGTTTCTACTCTTCCGTTCGACCCAGCCACAAGCAACTGATGGTCAACGTTAACGGTGGGCTATCTCCATTATTCTGGCAGACCCTGTACTTACTCATGTTTGTATCTAGTTTGTACGACCGCCTTCTACAAGCCTGGTAATCTAGCGGTAGCCATGATGGAGTTCCAGAGTGCTACCTTTGGAGCTCGGATGAACGCCTTTGCCATGAAAGTGAGAGTTAAGACGGCACACCTTGGCTACAAGAAGACTGTCAAAAGCGTCACCAATATTCTTCCTAGCAGACACAGATTCCAGTGCGACGATCTGGGGGGTGAAGTAACCGTCGAAGACTATTTCAGACGGAGTAAGCAACCTTCATGTTATATGGACCTTGTATTAACATTCCCTTTAGAATATAAAATCACCCTCAGGTATCCCAACTTGCCGTTGGTCGATGTTGGTGGTCTGAAGCAGAACCTGTTACCACCAGAGGTCTGTGAAATCCTACCCAACCAGCCCTTCCGAGGGAAACTCAGCGACGACGCTACGGCAGCAATGATCACCGCTGCTGCTAAGCCCCCTAATATCAACGCCGATGCTATCGTCGGTAGGGGGCTAAACGAGCTCGGTTTTCGCCAGAGCGCTGGGCCTCTCAATGCATTTGGTGTCAGCGTAGGAACTGACATGACTGTGGTTCCCGGAAGGCTCTTACCTGCACCCGGCATCGCATACGGAAGAGGCAATCCCAAAGTGGATACGGAGCGAGCAAGTTGGAATCTTCGCGATGTCAAATTCGTTCGGGGTGGTACACTCCAGAAATGGGCCGTTCTAATTTTACATGATAACAATCGCCGAGATGAGTTCGCCAACTCCAACGACCCCGAACTACGCCAGACCATCAGTGGGTTCATGAAGAGTTGCAAGGCTGCAGGAATGAATGTGGCTCCTGCGGATCCCCTCTTTCTGGACGTCCAGTTGCCTCCTAAAGACAGCAATGATCCAACTAGGGGTAAGGCGATTGGAGCTTTAAGAGACGCCATCCGCAGCCTCCCAGCCAAACCCACTTTTATGCTTGTCATCCTTTCGAATGGCGACAAACACATTTACAACGGAATCAAGCATCTTTGCGACTCCTACATAGATGTCCCTACCGTCTGTGTTCATTCGAGCAAGATTCGGAAGGAGAAAGGTATGCTATGCATTACATGCTGACCTCGATTTTTCTCACGATTTTTAGGGCAATTGCAGTACTTTGGCAATGTGTCGCTCAAAGTAAATATGAAGATGGGTGGTGTGAAGTGAGTGAATGCAATTGCTCTTGCTTGCTATCAAAATTTCACTAATCTGTTCAACCTAGTCATGGGTTGGANCCTGGGAGCATGGCATGGCTAAAGCAATCACCGACGATGTTGGTTGGCATTGATGTGACCCATCCTGGTCCAGGATCTGTCAAGGGAACTCCATCAATTGCAGCTGTAGTCGCTAGTGTCGACGCCTCGTTTGCGCAGTATCCCGCAAGCATGGAACTACAAGAGAGCAAGAAAGAGGTTGGTGTCGATTAATACCAAATCTTCGCAAGGTTTGGAAGCTGACCGAACAATTAGATGGTGACCAATTTAGTCGGGATGATGGTCGAGCGTCTCCAGCTTTACAAAGTCACCAATAGGTCTCTACCTCAGCGGGTGCTTGTATACCGGGATGGTGTTTCCGAAGTGAGTGAATGTGCCATCCCTAGGCCATGGCGCAGCAGTTGGTTAATTGACTTTCTTTATTAGGGACAATTCCCTATCGTGGTAGACGAAGAGTTACCTCAAATCCTCGCCGCGTTCCATAAATTCGATACTCCGCAATCGAAATACAGACCCAAGCTGTCGATAGTGATTTGCGGTAAACGCCACCACACCCGTTTCTATCCCGTGGATACAACTGGTGCTGATATCAATGGGAACCCCAAGCCTGGAACTGTTGTCGATCGTGGAGTCACTGCTGTGTATGACTTCGATTTCTTCCTGCAAGGTGAGTTAGGTAGCTTCTGCTCATGCCTTGCTTGATTAATGTGACTCCCGATAGCACATGGAGGACTCCAAGGAACGACTCGACCGACTCACTACTATGTCGTCTACGATGAGATCAAGTTTTCGGCGGATGGCCTGCAGGGCCTGACAAACTCCGTCAGTTATATGTTTTCTCGTGCTACCAAGGCAGTCAGTCTGGTTTCCCCTGCCTATTATGCGGATCTATGTTGTGAACGAGGACGATGCTATATCCACAAATTGATCCAAGGCATTACCGCTGTCCGGCTTAACGCACCTGATGCTGACGCCCAAGTGATGAGGGAGGCCCAAGACCTTTGGCACCGCGGTGTTCAAGGAGAGCAGCTGAAGAACAGCATGTATTACTTGTGATCGGATAGAATGGACATACGACTGGTTGATATGTGTGTTATTGGATTCATTGGGATATGTACATCTATGTTCTACACTTTTCTAGTTACTCGGAGATGTATTCGTGTTGTACCACTATATTTATCTTGTTCACTATGTATAGGCTACTATAAGTTGATTATAAGAAGTCATTGTTGAGCGATCAAAATTATCTCTTTCAACCGAGATAAGATTACCAGGTTGGATCGAACCTACCATGAACGTGCTCGTCTACTCTGGAGCAGAAGTGCTCCCTGTCTCTCTCACAAATGTGCTATCCTCTTTGCGGGCCTTGTTGATACCAAACTACTCCATCCAGACTATCTCTACACAAGTATTGAAGACTCAACCATGGGCTAACAACTGCGCTCTTTTGGTGTTTCCCCGATGTTCGAAATTTCCCTCTTCCGCAAGCCTAGAAATTGGGTCCTACATAAATGACGGCGGATCGTTCTTGGGATTGGGAATCAAGGGCTTGGCTGGGTCGACGAAAGCTAGTACAGGTGGATTAACTCTTGAGTGTTCTCCGGAGAACGAAGTCGAACAAAGATTCGATATCCAGATGGCTCACCAAGACAGTGTCATTCGAGGTATATGGGGAGTGGGAAATGGACAGGTGTCAATGAATGAACAACACGATGTGTTGGCTAGACTGGCTGGACAAGAAGGTACTTCAGTGGGGTTCCGAACAAAAGTGGGAGATGGGAAGGTAGTGTGCTGGTCTCTTAATCTTGAGCACCCATTGGCATATTCTCCTCGCCCTTCAGATCCAACTACAATATTATCCGATACAGGACTCTCAGAAAACGAAGCAAAACGCTTGGAGACACTCCGAAGTTCACTCCTTGAACTTGGTCTATCTCTACCAACGTCGACCGAGTCGAGCATCGCTCATCCTCTGCCACAGTTCTTACTGGCCCATCCTCGATATCCCAGCGTCGTCGAAGACATAGTCCATAATTTAATCGGCTCCGAAATTCACAAAGTTTTCGAAGATAGCAATGATACTTTCGAATTTCACGGGCTCGGAGAGTTGCAATCCTTAATTCAGAGCTCACAGGAGGTTCCTTCCACAATTAGGCATATCATTACTTTGCCAAGTGGTCAGATTCCTGAATCACAAGAGACTCCGTTATTCAATCTCAAAATGTACTTTGATGCTCTGAGCGAAGCTAGGTCCGCTGAAGGGCTGCCCACTACCATCCCAGGATGGGAGAGACTCTACTCTATGGAGAAGCTGTAACAAGCACACAGACGATGTTGGACAAGTGAGCAGACACTTCCTGATCCTTGGATCCATTATAACGTGCCCCCAGGAATCCCAAGTTGATGTCTTCTCTGCCCACACCTTTCGTATCCCTAGCATCTCACCAGCTCAATGGCAGGGGACGAGGCACCAATGTCTGGGTTTCGCCTTCTGGATGTCTTCAATTCTCTGTGCTCCTCAAAGTGTCCCTGACCGATGTGCCTGCCGCCAAGCTGGTATTCGTTCAGTATCTATTTGCTTTGGCTGTTGTAGAAGCATGTCGGAATGGACAAGTACTCGGACCTCAAGGTGGCCTTGCTCGTATAAAGTGGCCCAATGATCTGTATATCGATGCAAAGGAACAGGACGGAGGAAGACAAAAGATTGGTGGTATCTTGGTGAACACGTCCTTTTCTAGTGGAAGCGTCTCGATTGTCATAGGTTTGTCAATAGACAAATCAGTGAATAGTTTCTCATCAGGCTCATATTTACAGGATGTGGTTTGAATGTTCTGAACCCGCCACCCATCCGTTCACTCTCGCAGTTCCATAAGGGACCGAATCCTCTGACGATGGAGCATACACTTGCTACCATCTTAGCCAAGTTCGAAAGGATGTGGTCAACGTTCATTTCACAGAGAGGGTCCTTCGATTCCTTCATGGGTCTCTACCTTTCTCGTTGGCTTCACTCGTATGTGGTCACTTTGAGCTTTGAAAGAGATAATAACGATCAAAAATATTGTAACAGGGACCAACTTGTTACGCTGACCACCACGACACCTAATAAACTTGTTCGTATCCATGGTATAACACCTGATCATGGTCTACTCCGTACGATGCCAGAGAGGACTGGTTGGTCGTCTGGCGAGGAGGGATTTATTGATTTGCAGCCGGACGGGAACAGTTTCGATGTAATGGCAGGTCTAATCAAGTCAAAAACATAAACAATAGTGTAGCACAATGGGAGATTGGCAACTATTTTTCATAATCTATGAACGTGTTAGATAAACTTGTTGTCGAGGCGCTTCGTCTTCTTCAAGTCAACCATCTTGGTAATCATATCGGAGAGTGGCATGATATCCCCTCTTGATTTGCTACCTCCATCATCACGGTTTCGGATGTTCACAGCTTGAGCATCTAACTCCTCTTGTCCCACAACTGAGAATATCAGGAAATGTTAGAAAAAGGAGCGAATGGGATAATTGGGGAATGGTTACCAAGGATAAAGTTGTATCGTGCAATTTCTCCATTACGAATTTTCTTGGGAAGAGTGTTGTCCCCATTGTCAACATCTGCCCAAATTCCCTCATTTGACAAGGATTCAGCAATTTGCGCAGCGTACTCTTTCTGTTTGAATGGCTCAGAATAGATGGGGGAAGTGACTAAGAGATTGACGCACGTAAGGAGCAGCAACTGGGATCACAACGACCTGCCGAGGAGATAACCAGAATGGCCTGAAGACAAGTAATGAGTACGATATGCAGGCAATAGTGATGGCGATAGATTTTCTTACCAATTTCCAGCAAAGTGCTCCGTGATAATCGCAATAAAACGTTCCAAGCTACCAAGGATAGCTCGATGGATGATGACAGGGCGGTGAATAGCGTCGGAAGAACTGTCGTCTGCCGCTCTGTATTTCAAGTTGAAACGTTCGGGTAACTGGAAATCGAGCTGGATGGTAGCGCATTGGAAGGAACGTTTCAAGGCATCGCGGATAGTAATGTCGATCTTGGGGCCGTAGAAGGCGCCATCCCCAGGATTGAGTTCCCAGCGACCAGGGTAGTGTTTATCAAGGGCGGATTTGAGTTGCTAAATTATCGAGTTAGACAACGAATATTGGGTAAAGCGATGAAAACTGACATCCTCGGCCGCGTTCCATGTTTCAAGGTCCCCGAGATAGTTATCTGGACGAGTAGAGAGTTCAAGACTGAATTCAAATCCAAAGAGACCGTAGACGTGTTGCATGAAGTCGAACAACGCGGTAATCTCATCGTTGATCTAGAGAAAAGGATTTGAGCAAGGACACAGTGCACTTCAGTGAGCAACGACTCGCCTGCGATTGCATGCAGAATACATGTGTATCATCCTGAACGAATCGTCGTACTCGAGTCATTCCGGTCAACGCTCCCGAAGCCTCATTACGGTGGATGATACCGAACTCAGCCATCCGGATAGGCAGCTCACGGTAACTACGATCTCGTGAGTCAAAGATCAAGCAATGGCCAGGGCAGTTCATGGGCTTCARCCCCCACTTCTCCTTTTCTACATCAAGTATGAACATATCATCTTTATAGTTTTGCCAATGCCCGGATGTCTCCCAAAGTTTACTGTTGTACATATTAGGAGAGATAACTGAAAATGGTACAAGCCATCAGTGAGTACATTGCAGGGACAGTCATGGTGCTTACCCTCCTGATACCCGCGCTTGAAGTATTCTGTGCGCAAAAGATCAATCAAAGTATTGTATATGCGCGTGCCATGAGGCAGGAAGAAGCAGCTTCCTGGACTAAGATCGTTGAAGAAAAAGAGTTCTTGTTCCTATCCCAGATTTAGAACGAACAACACGCCAAAGGATGGGGGACGAACCTTCCCGATTTTGCGATGGTCTCGACGAGCAGCCTCCGCCAAGAATGCTTTGTACTCGGTAAGCTGCTTTTTGTCTGGGAAAGAGATACCATATATTCTTTGTAGGGAGTCGTTGTTAGCATCTCCAAGGAAATACGATGCTGAGTTCTGGAGTTGATCGTTTAGCTCGCAAGTCACTGTTGGATGATACGAGACTGACCTTCGTTATCATGAAAGCCTTAATCTTTCCTGTATGAGGAATGTGGGGTCCAACACAAAGATCGATCATAGGACCACACCGATACACTGTGGTGGATGTACCATCGGGAACTTTTGATTCGATAAGATATTTTTTGTATTTGTTGTACTGCAGAAGGTATTAGACAAAACACCACATATTGTAGTGAGACTTGCCCCAAACATCTCTAGCAATTTTTCCTTTGATACGACTAAACGTTCGAACTTCTGTTTCTCCTTCACGGCGAGGTCGCTGAGCTTCTCGAGTGCAGGATAGTCTGCGTTAGTAACAGGCCTGAGGACGAAGTTAAAAGTACTAGGGTTGTTGCTGAAGATAGAAAGAACGTACCTGTCAGTGCCCATTTCGTAGAAGAAGCCGTCTTCTGTGGGAGGACCAAGGCAAAGGTGGCAGCCATAATGGCGTTCTGTGGATTCACCGAGGACATGGGCAGAAGAGTGCCAAAATACACGTTTGCCTAGGTAAAACGTTAAGATCGGGACACTTCTAAGTCCCTGATATAACATGACATACCCTCTGGGTGCTCGAAGTCAAGTAACTCTAGTTTACATGACGCTTCGAGAGGTCTATCCAAGTCCCAAAGTTCCCCATTCACCTAGATGTAAACATAAATACAACCTCTATGAAGCAAGAGGTAGTATAACACACCTTGGCAATGACAATCCTCTCTGAAAGACTCTTTGAAACTTCCTTCGCTACGTCCATAGGACTTGTCTCCCAACTGGTCCCTTTCCGTTCAGACCCGTCCGGCATGGTGACGACAATGTCCTCTCTCGGTTTTGCTGCACATGTAATTGAAATTCTGACAGTTAGCGATGCTGGGAATCTTGCATACCCTTGATTTCTTCATCGTATTGAGCTTTCAGTTCCTCAAACATCTTAATGCGATGATCGAAGAATTCCGGACGTGGTTGGATCTGTTTTTACATTTGGGGAGTTATGACAAGGAGATATAATAGCAGTAGATCTAATTTGGCACACCTCTAGAGGAAAAGCGGACTGTGGTGCATTATCCTTCTTCTTGTCTTTGCCCTTGGGGGCAGCTGCTGGGGTGGCCATGGCGTGTGGAGAATGGTGGGAGCAGAATCGAGGAGCTAACGATGGATATACAAATCGACTCAGTCGTCTGCGTGTGAGAAGAGAGGGAAATCGAGTCGTGAGCCTCAGCATTAATCTACCAATCCGAGTCACGTTGCGACGTATCTTCTGTGTGAGTCATATATCGTCCAATCAGCAAAAANGTAGTAATTACGACATTTGCCACAGCAGCTTTCAAGCGAACCTGTGGAACAAATGTTACGCGGTGGCGTCAGATGTGTGTAAAAATGTCCCAAACAGAGGTATATACAATTCCACAGTATAAAATAAGGCTAGAAATCCACTACTCAGTCCGTTAAATCTACTCGCCACACCTTGATCACTCCTGCTCGATCTCCACTTACAACCCCTCCGCGGAATGGCGAATCTATACACGCTAAGCTGGTGATAATATCCTGGTGTGCTCGCAGCAAGTTCTGTTGATTATGAGTGATCAACGAGATACGTTGTTGAGCTCGGTTGCTCTGAGTGCTTCCAGTTCCAGTCCAGGTTTCAACATGAGTTGCTACATTTCCAGTTGTATTAGAACTAAGAAGGCAGTTAACAAATAGGCTGCAAAAGTACAATTTACAAACAGACCTATACGAAGGTTTTTCGTCTACTTCTGGTCCACTCAGGATAGCGGAGCGCTCAGGCCTTCCAAGATCCCAAATGCGAATTTTACGATCCTCGGAACCTGTGACCATGAAGCCTGACCTCCGAGTAGCATGATTGTCCATATCCTGCCCCATGTAGGAGGGGTGTCCCGCGGAATGACCACCGAAGTCAAGGCCGACCATCATCGCCCTTATAGTGGGTGAAGGGGCTGAAATAGTATTATTGCGAGGTAGCTTCTTCTCTGCCTGCTTCAACCGTACCAAGTTAGCAATAGCAGAAGCAGGGTCTTCCTTCACGTCAGTGACAGCCATCTCTTCATGCTGGATGGGCTCAGAAGAGTTGGTTCTGCTGTAAAAGCTTTCTACCAGCACGGAATTTTCGATGTCCCATACCTCTACTAGATTCGTTGGAATTCTATCATCTCTCTTGGGTGATTCTACGGTGACCATGACCCATTTTCCTCTGCCCTGAGAGGGGTGGACCACGCATTGGCGTATCCGAACCGCTCTTCCTGAGGAGNCAGCACCAGCATGCCAACTCTTCAATTGTAACCCAAAACGCCGATCCCAAAGTGTCAAGACTCCTGTGGTAGTTCCTACAAGTATCCAGCAGCGCTTTCTATCCACACAGAGACTTGTTATTGGGCCGAAATGTCGCGGGTTATCCATGCTTTGCAAGACGTGCATAGTGCGTAGGTCAAGGACGACAATATGAGAATGTGTCGTGGTGTAAATGAGGTTTGATGATGATTCTAGACATTGCATTAGTCTAGGAGAACGTAGCAAAACATCGAAGTGCATACCTGTATTGTAATGCATCATCGCAGTGATGTACTCGCCCGCGTTCTCTACGCGATGTTCCCGCACCACCTGGAGTTTACTATACTTGGGCAAGTTTCCGCTATTTGTAACGTGGACTCGGACGACATGGAGACTTCCATCGTCCGCTGCACTAGCAAAGCAATGGGAGCCTTCTAGTATACATACACTCTTTATTCGAGCATGATGTTGCCCGTAAGTGTGCCGTGGCTTGCTGGTAACATTGCGCTCCAACCGAGCGGTGTCCCATATCTTCACAGTCTTGTCATCTGAGCATGATACAAAGAACATATGATCTGGAGATACCACAAGTCCGTTGATACAATCTGAATGAGAAGTAAGGTGTGCCACCAATGTGGCTTCGACTTTCTTCCCTTCATCACGCAAGAAGTTGTGGCGGCCCGGAGTTCGCCGTCTGATAGGACCTTCGCGCACCTGGGGTCCGAAGTCTTGTTGAAGCTCACGGTTGTTGTCTAGATAAAGGTTCTCCAGAAGGTTATTGATTCCAGGTTCCTGTCCATCTAAACCAATTTGAGAGGGAAAAGTTACTAACAGGCAAGTGTTTGCTTACCATAAGTTGAGATCGTCAACGAGGGCTGCCGAGGCCCCGGTGTCATTCGAAGAGTGGGAGACACAGGCATTGGAGATACTCGACCAGAGTGCTCAGAGCCTTGAGATTGTCGACGAGGGCGTAGATCCAGAACTCCCACTGCATTCGCCCTTGAAGAGCCAACGGCCGGTGCAGCTTTCTGGCTATCAATCGTCCCAAGTTGCATGCGGCTCAATGGTCGGAATGTAGAGGAGTTTGCGGTGGAAACAATGGACTCTGTAGGACTTCCGGGACGACCACTGGAGGTGCTAGTGGGCAATGGCGGAGAAGTCGTGGCTGCAGGAGATGAGACACTTCGGGTATCTCGAGCAGTATGAGTGACATTGAGGGACGAAGCAGAAGCATTTATAGTGGCGAGTCTCCGGCGAAGATCTTCAAATGGCGCAGCCCCTGGAAGTCGAGGTGAGCCAGGGACTTTTCCGAGGGTATCATAAGATGCCATGCGTGAGGCAGCACGGGCAGTACGAGAGGGAACATCAGATATGCGTGCCTTCAAGAACACAGTCTGAGGCACCACGTTTAACGAAAGCAGCTTCACATCTCCAATTGTCTTCAGACTGGGCTCAATTTCTTGGTCGACGCTCGAACGAGCAGCAAAACTAAGAGAGACCACGATGAGAATGTGCTTTAAAATGAAATAGGGACACTCCCACCTAGATATGGCACCCGCTAGTTTTGTGATGTAGTCTCGCATTGCCATGAGCTTTGTTTCTTCAGATTGTGTCATCCCAAGCTGCTGAAGTTTCAATATTTGTGCCTCGTCTCTGAACCCATACTTTAGCAGACACACACATAGCTTTGAGCAAGAGAACTCACTCCTCTGCTCGCCGAGAAGCAGTAGACCCTCTCCGTATAGAAGCAACACTATCTCTGGGGTTTTCGGGCCTCGTACCAGCCCGCCGACCGCCTTTCCAAAAAGGACTCTTCTCCGACTTCATGGCCCACTGAACTGCAGCGTCGAAAACCTGGCGAGATAACTAGGAAAAGGTAAACGCAAGGCGACAAGATCTAGTATAATAATTTCTTACAGGCTGTTTCATTGCGGCCATCAGGTCTTGCTCCTTAATTTCTACCAGCTCAGAACGAAGGAAGTGGCGTAAGGAAGGATAGAGGATGCACCAAACATCACTAGGGGGCAAGAGCTTGGCTGCAGATGCAATGAACGCAGCAGATCCTAGGCGTTTGTTAGGATACCAGTGCGAAAACGGCCAACAAACAGACATACCTTGACGTATCCAGATATTAGGATGGTACAGGAATCCGAGCGTCGCGCTCATCAACTCCCATATTCGCATCTTCTCAAACAATCCAAATTCACATAGACTGGTCAAAGCTCCCAAGACCCGTGCTACGACAGTTTCCTCGGTGTCTAGGCAAAGCAATAACTGATTAGGGCAAACTTAAGTGAAGAAGAGCATAGTTACCGGAGAGAGCTTGTATCATCAGTGGTACGATGTACTCGTCTAAACTCCTTCCGCCTGCACATGCAGCGACGTCTACAATACTATCAAAAAATGCATAGCGCAACAGCCAGTCGCGATCGTTGAGGAAAGTTATCATATGACTCAACAAGACGTCATTAGTCTTCTGTCTTCCAAGGAAGATGCAAAGGTACGAAATATCATGCAAGACGGCGCGTTTTACAACACCAGAGGGATCCATCAGGAACATAGATAGATGTTCCTCAAGACTTGACTGCAACTCTTGTCGACTCGCCTCGTATGAGACCTGGACCGGGGTATGAGTACGACGAGTGGAACTGGGAGATAACACACCTCCGACTGAGCCTGATCAAACTCCTGAGTCTCTGCGGTGATTTTAAATGTACCGTGCTGTTTTAGAGCTTGGCTCATTTCCAAGTATCGAGTGGCCGTCTCAGCTACTTGAACTATACATTGAGCATAAATGCATCGCACAGAAACTTCAGGATCCTTCACTAGATACTGAATGTTAGGAATAATGTACTCGGGAAAGATTGCTGCGTTCGATGGTGTTATCACGGTCACAAGCATTAACTGAAGAC
Organism: Chondrostereum purpureum; assembly: GCA_004354395.1. Taxonomy (NCBI): domain Eukaryota; kingdom Fungi; phylum Basidiomycota; class Agaricomycetes; order Agaricales; family Cyphellaceae; genus Chondrostereum; species Chondrostereum purpureum. The sequence continues at coordinate 4,029 of LBLO01000779.1, read as the reverse complement.
AATGTGAGTAGATGGGAACGCAAGCATGACTTGCATCTTACCACTTGTATTAGAGTTCGAAAGGCCGCTGAACGGACAATGGGAGCTTCATCGTGAAGTAGGTCTACAACAAAGGGCACCAGACGGTCTAACTTTGCTTCATCTGTCAGCTGGATTGAGAGTGAAAGCAGGACATCTAGAGCCCGGACTTTAGCACTCGGAAGTGAGCAATTACGTAGGTTTGCTGTCACTAAAGCTAAAACGATGAGGGTTGGACCATCTGTGGAAGAAAATGAGTGGTATAGGATAGATGAGATATTCCAATTCTACCTTCATTCGGCGCCCGTCGTTGAGGTCTTAGGCTAGAGTCGCGATTAGGAATATACAACTCTAAAGGAAGGACATCCTATGACAAGGTCTCAGAAACAGCAGGTTTTGTTAGGAAACGGAACGAACTTGGCAAGGTCGGGATGTAGTTGCAGATGATAGATAGTCGACTTTCACATCCATGACAGTCTCCTCGGTGGTGTCAGGAAGCAAATAAGGTTCTAAGCTCTCATAGTCTGCCCAAATACGCTCTATTCTTCTATCAGAGTCACTAGGCAATATACTGTTGGTATCTTCGTTGGGCGTCTGGGAACCCGGATTGAGACCGCTCGGCGCACGAGGGGCATTTGCTGGAGATGGCGAAGTAGCTGTAGTAGGGGTAAGCAATGATGCTGCACTAGATGGAGCTGCAGATGTGAATGGATTAACGGAGGGTGTCTCGTTGATCGACGCGACGTAGTTGTGAAGAAAACTGAAGAAAGTTTCGGGAAAGACAGTCCCTCGAGATATATGTAATATCGCTTCAAATGTTGGTCGTGCAGAGGGATCAAGAGAGATCATTTGTTTAACAAGGTCCTGTGATCAAACATGAGTGGAAGGGAAAGTCTGGTATGGATGTGAATTACGCACCCGCACACCCTCGTCCTCGATGTGTTGTAAATGGGGTTCAACGTTGTGCTCTCCCGAGCGGTATTTGAAGAGTTGACTGAGGGTGAAAAGCGGGGTTCCGTCTCTGAACAGTTCAGCAATAACACAGCCGACACTAAAGCAATCCATAGCTTCAGTCAACCTCCCGTCTCTCTTGCCTTCATTTTCGTCCGACGCAATTTTGGTCTTCTTCGCATTGATTTCGGGATTGTTGGCTGCTGTGTAGAAACGTTCTGGGGCCACATAACAAGTTCGGCGACCCGATGTATCGAAGAAGTAAGAGAACTCGGATGGATCGTCTAGTGGAAGATAGGTCGGCTTGAAGGAAGCAAAATCTGACAGGTAAACCCAATTCCAAGATGTGACCAATATATTCTCGGATTTGATGTCTCCATGAGAGACCTTGTGATGTCGTGCGTCGCGTAGAGCAGTGACCAGTTGGAACACGATCCACTTCTTTTCAATGACACTCAGGAATGGGCGCGTACTATAAGGAATTAGCGCGTCTCACAGTCAGAAATATACACTGCACACCTTATACGATCGTATAGGCTACTAGCTATCCATTGTCGGATGATGTACCCCGCTTTGTCGGTTTCTACAAAGGACGAGTAGTTATAGATGTTTGGGATGTCTAGCAAAGCCTCCTTRTCCGCTRTTGAAGTGTTGCATGTTAGACTAGATCATAAAGATACACGTATAATTAACCTTTCAAGCGCCGATGATAATTTCTGAGAGTGAAGCCAGGGTCAGGCTTGATGAAAACCTTGATGACCAGGGACCCGTTCCGATGTCGACATTTGACTGTCTTCAAAAAGCGCGCAGACCCAAGACTGAATTGAAGTTAGATGCTTAATAAACCAGTAAGATAAACGTGTATGACCTTTTCTCATATATAATATCTGTTCCCAGTTCTGCCACAAATGAATCCAAGGCGCCTGTTGTTCGAGTGAGCATCGGACCCGATTGAGCGTTGCCCATCCTTGCGAGACACTTCCAAGATGGAGACTATAGAGACTATAAGTGGTGGTGGGATATCCTTATTGAGGTCTTGTACACGCAGCAAGTGGTGTACATGGACGTCAATGTCCAAGCAGGAGAACGCGGGCCGTCTTCCTAATTGGATCATTGCCGTTGGGGTGGCGTCCGGCACGGTGCTTAAGCTTCTTCTCTCACCATGCACAGTGACTATTGCGTACCCTTCAGTCACCAATTACAGTCACCGTATGTGCACGGAGTATCTGTCCCCCGACTGAAAGGATTATTTAAAGCTCATCTGTTGAGTCTGCTCTAGAAAGGGCGAGAGCCTGATTGGGAACCTGTCCAGCTAGGGACTTAAAAGCCGATCGTCCGAAGTGAAGATATCCCTTCATCCTACTCAACTACTATCATGGCTGCTCGTAAGTTGGACTTATGGGCTCATATTTCTAGCAATAGAACTGAACTCCTTGTTTCCAGGAGTCCAAAAGATCTGTGTTATCGGATGCGGTCCTGCAGGGCTTGCAACATTGAAAATCATCAAGGACAGTCCTCAATACAAATCTGGTACTTGGACTGTCGATGGCTATGAAGGTCGGGAAAAAGTAGGAGGAGTTTGGTGGGTTCTTATTGATTCTCTGGAGATCCAATTCCTGACCATTGTTTATCAAGGGTTCCTGCCCCACCTGTAGATGACCCTCCCATTACACCTCTATACGATTCTCTCACAACAAATCTGCCCCATCCGGTCATGGCATTCACAAGCTATCATTTTCCTCCATCTACCCACATCTTCCCGAAGGCCCATGTGGTTGAAGAATACCTGCAATCTTATGCAGAGCATTTCGACTTGATGCCCCATATCCATCTCAAGACATCAGTCCTCTCAGTCGATCGGAATCCTCTGGGATGGAAGGTGTCTCTATCGAGTGGCGAGGTGTTTGATTTCGACTTCCTCATTGTCTGTAATGGACATTATCGGGTACCACACTACCCCGACACACCTGGCCTGAAGACTTGGCTAGATTCGAAGCGAGCATCTCACTCTTCTTGGTATCGGCGGCCTGAAACAAGCTACAGAACTGTCCTTGTCGTCGGAGGCGGCCCCAGTGGAACAGATATCACCAGTGAGATGCTACGCTATAGCGATACCGTCATACAATCGACCACCGACGCTGCTCCATCCGACTCAGGCAAGCTCAAACGTCGCGGACGTATCTCTCGTTATCTCCCAGAAAACGGCGAGGTAGAATTTGAAGATGGATCGAGGGAAGTTGGCATCGATCATTGCTTTATTGCGGCAGGTTATGACATGGCTTTCCCTTTCTTTGACGAGGGTGTCATGAAGGTTGGGATACCGCCACACTTCATACCTCCCCCTACGGAAGTATTGTTTAACACAAAGTCGAGTGTATTCCCGCTGGCAAAACATGTCTTTCCGCTGCGGGATGTGCCTGTTGTAGCGTTCATTGGTTTACCCTTCAAGGTTGCACCTTTCCCTCTCATGGAAGCCCAAGCCAAAGCTGTTCTTAAAGTCTTCGCCTCTCCAGATTCTTTCGACCGGGAGAAAGAACTGCAAGAAGTTGTATCAAGGTACGATACCTTAAAGAGGGATATAGGAGAGCATCACATAGCAGAGGAGGACCTTCGGAATAAAATTGCGCGGGCATGGCATGTTTTCAAAGAACCTGAGCAATTCGAGTATCGCGATCAGATGTATCGTTTCGCCGATGGCGGCAGCGTGGTTGTCCCGGATTGGACGAAAGAGTTTTACGCGAAGAAAGATATACTCAAGAAGACCTGGTTCGAGCTAGTCGAGCGGGGAGAAGCAGATGCGTTTGTGGAGGGTGTTGGGAAGGAAAGTCAACAAGAATGGGTGGACTTGTTGTTCAAATTACTGAAACTAGGGGAAGGTAAAGGTCTATAGAATTATACAGGACCAATGCTATCACACTTATCATTTATATCATATTTATTCTTATCAACCGGACAGCAGGATGGGCCCTACGCCATACCACCCTTTCCAAATAGAGGTTCTGGCATCTCACCCCTCAATTCTTCGTACCATTCTGTGCTCATACCAGTCGGCCTCGATCT
>LBLO01000778.1:0-10780 GCA_004354395.1 Chondrostereum purpureum | reverse complement strand
CAYTGSATSCAYTTYCATCGGATTGCACTTGCTGAAGAYGCACTTCCTCTGTTGTTTGATCTTGAGATTGCCTCYAGACATACTCCTGTCCCAGTTTTATGGCTTGAGGAATGTGCTTCTGCATTTGGTATTCTAAAAGGCTATCTCATTGATGCTGAGGGTGCTGCTCAGGGCATGTACGTCTTTATAACCATATAGTCTATCTCTATATACTAAGACAAACTCATCTAGTGACAACTCCAATGTTATCCTTGAAGATTTTGTAAAATCTGTTCATACTGGCAAGYGTGGACGCCCAAGGAAGGAAGTTRACGAGGATATTCTTCGTTGGGCTATGGATCCTCAGATATCCATGAAAAAGACAGCTCTCGCAAAGGCACTTGGCATTTCACGCACTCATCTTGTAAAAACCCTTGATGCTCTSGGAATTCCTCATCRGTTTAGCGAGATCTCAGATGAGGATTTGGATGAGCTTACCTCAGAGTACTTGCGGGAAAAACCTGACTCTGGATCTCGCTATCTACGAGCATTTGTCCGACGACATGGACTAAAAGTCCAGAAGGCTCGATTACGTGCCTCTTATGCCTGGGTAAATCCTCTTGCACGCCACCTTCTCCAGAAGAAACCTGGTCAACGCCGCCAGTATAAGGTATCACGGCCAAATTCACTCTGGCATCTCGACGGTCACCACAAGCTTATTCGATGGGGAATTGTGATCCATGGTGTTATTGATGGATACTGCCGTACTGTAAGCCAATCTTTTACTCTTTATTCTGACTATATTCATCGGAAATAGATTGTGGGGCTCCGGGCGAGCACAAATAACCGTCCATCGACAGTTCTTGATGTCTTTGTTAATGCTGTCGAAAGCTACGGAAATCCATCACGAGCACGAGGTGACCATGGGGGTAAGAACAGGGATGTTTCCATCTATATGGTTCTTTCAAAGGGGCCAGATCGTGGAAGTTTCCTCTGGGGATCGTAAGAGCTATCTGGGCTATACTATACTCCAATACTAACAAATATTCTAGATCCACCCATAACAACCGAATCGAAAGAACTTGGGTTGAAGTTGGAACTCAGTTTGCACGAGCATGGCAGGCATTTTTCTATCGACTGGAGCGACTGCACTATCTAGATGCTAAGAACAAGAATCATCTTTGGCTTCTACATGAGCTCTTTCTAGACGAAATTGATAGTGACTGTAAAGAGTTCCAAGCACAGTGGAACAGCCACCCAATTTCTGGTGAAGGTCATAATCAGAGTCCGCAGGTAAAAAAGTATTATATTTCAATTAATCAATTCTAATTGCCTTTGTTCTGAAAGCAACTCCGTTTCCTTGGAATTCTGGAGAAGGGAAGGTATGAGGAGGATGAATATGATGGTGTTGCTCTTGAATCGATCAAGCAGCACTATGGTGTTTCAGGTCGATTGGTTGTTCGAAAGAATGGACAGACAGGAGCTGGACACAGNCGAGATGAAGAGACAAGTTCAGATGATGACTCGATGGATGTTGACGATGAGTCTGATGATAGTTTGGATGGCAGTGATGAGGAGAGTGATGATGGCGAAGATGTTGGAGGCCCGAGCGGAGAAGGTGAGCCAGAGTCAGATGAGGACGATTCATCTGACGATGGTGAGATAGACTTGGAGGATCTCATTCAACAAATCGATGAGGAGAACGCAAAGGAATTCCTCCATGAGCCAGTGCGTGTCCCAAAGCACGAGAATCCATTTTCCGACAAAAACAAAAAACTTTTCCGAGAGGTTTTACAGATGATTCAGCAAGGCGAGRGAGATGTTCCACAGGGCTATTATTTGTATGAAGATGAATGGGATGGGGATGGATACCCTACATGTGAGGCAATCCGATCTGGACGTCGTGGCACAAAGGAGCTCATAATTGCCCTACCTGATGAGATATGGCGTCCACGGGCAGAAATGTGGGCAAAAGCACTTTTTATGATGGAAACAATGATAGATTCAGAGTAGAAATAATATCCTTTGTATGTGTGGCAACATGGCAAGTGAACGAGTATGTGACTGTGGCAGTGCTACCCTGTCTGGCTTGCTTCGTTCCACCATTCCACCTTGTCTTTCTTATTCTCTAAACTCACTCACTTTTTATCTGGGATTGGACGACATCCCGTAAGGACTAAAAAAAATTCTGGTGGCAGTGCAAAGCCATCACGGGCTGTGCTTTCTAAATTCTAGTCCATGTCCTCACCCGTAAACGAAAGTTTTATTTTATTTCTAAAGTCTGAGTATGACGTCATTGGCGCGTGATGGGCGGGGAGCGAGATATATCAGGAAAATCTTATCCAGTAAGTTGTCTAACTACCACGATGGATCCTGAGGATTTGCTACAACATCTATTGGAAGAAGAAGAAGAAGCAGCAGAGGACGACCTGCGTCTAGCTGAAGCTGCCTTGCTCTCGACAACATTAGCAGCAGCACAGGTGAAAAGAGATGAGCAAAATGAACGAAGACAAAGGCGGTACCGTTTTCTAAAGCGCTCGGAACTGCTACCTGACCCCCGTCAGGACACACCTTGGCAGAGGCTTTGGGAGACTAGAAATGACTGATCATTCATCACAACTATGGGTGTAGATGTTGCAACATTTGAAATGTTACTGCAACACTTTTCTCCCCTCTGGGATTCTACTTCCATTCCACGTAGTGATGTTGATATCGAGGGTCATCCACGCCTTGGACGTCGCTCACTGGGTGCAGCTGGTGGTCTTGGTCTTGCCCTACACTTTCTCTCATCGGCTGTTTTAGAAACAACACTTCAGCTTATATTTGCTATTGTTCCCTCTGTTGCTGACCGCTACATCCGTTTTGCACGATCCATTCTCCTTAAAGTTGTACGGGAGATCCCAGAGGGCCAAATTGCAATGCCATCGACACAGCAAGAGTGTGAAGAACTCTCGAACCTTGTGTTTGAACGTCATGCTGCTCTTTGGGGTGCAATTGGTAGTGGTGATGGGCTTGATCTTCCTGCGTGTGAAGCTGAAGACCCTAAAATTGAGAATGCTACCTACAGTGGCTGGAAGGCATCTCATTTCATTAAAAACATTTTGTTCTGGTCCCCAAAAGGTATCTTTTATCTCTTGTATCTATTATCTTGGTCTTAAATATAAAATCTTCAAGGTGAAATTATGGCTGCATCTGTCACGACTAAGAGTGAAGCGACGGAAACGGCAGGGACGATCTTCCTAGATGGACGTTGTATGGCGCAAGAGGAGCTTTGCTACGACTCTTAGGCTAGGGACAAGAAAGTGTATTGTTAAATACATAAACTAAATACAGGTAGTCAGATACGTACCTAGGGACAAGAGGTCCAACCGAAAGGTGGGGTCCCTAGGTGAGTCAATGGAACTACTTATACTACTTGTTATCTACTGATATCTACTGATAAGAAAGGAGATGAGAAAACCATTATATACTTCTACATTAGGAAGGTGTGAAACACGTGTTGAACATGAGGCACGGTGTAGTGCCTCTGCCACGATGGAACAGTTCGTGGCATGAAGAAAAGGAAAGAGGTACTGGTATTGGGTAGTACCTCTGTCATGATAGACCAACTCATGACAKNCCTCCTTTACAAAACGATCTNCATCCGACCAAGTACGTGAGGAGCACTGTGGGGATACCAAGACTGCAGCTGAGACCTATTCCAGTCTCACCAAATCCTATCAGGTCAGCACCCGTTCTGTTCGCTTTGACCTGAAGCGGGCCATCTATTCTGCTGTTCATGATCCCTCCATCGACATCAAAACCTACATTGCTGGCATCTGCACTGCTGCCGAAGGGCTGGCCAAGCTAGGCCATCCTACTGCCGATGCTGATATTGTTGATGCCATCATCATGAATCTCCACCCATCCTGGGAGGGGGTTCTCTCCTCAATCACTGTTCGTCGCACCGATCCCACTCTTCCTGAGCTCAAGGGAATTCTTCGTGATGGGCAATCACTGCCTGCGATGAAGAGGCTTCTGGGTAGCAAGGATATCAATCCTTCAGATCCCACTGAGTCTGCTCACCTAGGGAGTGGTGGGAGAAAGGGAAATATGAGGAAGGGTAAGAAGTCTCATCGCACCCGGGAGCCCAGTTCAGGTTCCGACTCTGCATCAGAGTCCTCTGGGGATGAGCGCCCTCGCTATCGCTGGCTCAAGCCTCAGGATGAGCTCTCCGACTGTCACCAATGTGGGCTTCCTGGTCATATCTCCCGGTACTGCATGGCCAACATGCCTCAGCGCATCAAGGACAAGATCATCAAACGTGCCAGAGAACGGAGAGGAAAGAAGGGGAAGGAAAAGGCTCATCATCTTCAGGAGCTTTCTGATGATGATCTGGATCTCTCAGAAACAGATGAACAGGTAAACTTTTCACATTTCGGTCAGAGTTGCACTGCAGAGGAGTTGGAGGGGATAACCCTCAGGCTGTGTATTTGAGGTGGAGAGATTACTGGTTCGGTGGGAGGGGTTATTGGGGTGGTGGGAGATATAGGTTCTTTTTGTTTTGCTTGGGTGTCTCYGCAGGTGGGAGTGTCAGATTTGTTGGGTGTGYGTCGCACCCAGCGCCACTCGGACAATTTCGGACCGTAGTAGCACAGCCACCCATAGGTAGAATGCCACGTCACACGCCCTTGTATTCCGGAGTCCAATACTTATATCTCGTTTCTGCTCACTGGACCCGCCTCTCTCATATCTCGTCCTCTTACGGCGTCAATATCAACTATTAGGATTTTGACATTGCCTTCCTAATGGGCATCGGSCATCAAAAGTAGCGGTCATTTGATGCCATAGTCTCACTCGGTAGAAAAAACGTGTTCAATAAATTGAAACACGTAACNAGGTCAGTATACCTCATACCCTAGTATGATACCAGTCTATATAGACATCACATCAGCATATAATACCTCTTAGTATACTTCATGTCAGACTATAATATATATTAGTGTACCTATTATGGGTGAGTGTACACTATTTCAAGACATTATGGTAAGTGAACTTCATGTCAGGATATGACACAGGTCAGTATATGTGACATCCTGACATTATAGGTTAGTGTACTTCATGTCAAAGCTATTCCAGCAGAGTGAGTATTGAGGGTAGTGGTACCTTCCGCTCTTCTCACTAAGTACTGGTAGCCTCCACCCACTAGATTCGTGGAACCCTCCACTGGTGGACTTCGCAATGGAGGCTTCCATCCGCTGATGAAGTGGAGGCTACCAACTATCAAATTGACAACTGGGAGTTCCCACATGAATCTCTTAGCCATGGGAGGCTCCATCTACTTATGAAGTGGTACTCTCCACTTATCAAACTGACGGATGGGAGTTCCCACCAGACTTTATTAGCAGTGGGAGGCTCCACTCATCCTTTCAGGTGGAAGCTACCATGCCGTGCCCATGAAGGTGGAGGCTACCACTGCCTTACTCTATATCTCAGACTTTAATCCACACAAGTCCAAAATTGTAAGAATAATCAGTTACTATGTTAAGGTACCTATTAACAAAGTACAGGGCTACAAGATGTAGTAACTCATGGGTTTATAATATGGGAGTTATATAGACTCATGACTTAATAATGATAGAAGATGGAAGGTATATTCACTTATGACTTTATAATAGAAGATATTTCACCTTGTTTAATTAACTCTAGCAAGTGATACATATGTAATTAACTCTAGTTATCATTATCATTATCATTAGAATACAAATCTGAGACAAGTCCCACAGCATCTAACATCTCAGTCAGCCCATTATCAATATCATCCTCTATATAATCATCCTCATCATAATCATCGTCAGAGTCCTCATCAAGCGGACGTGCAGCCAGACTGACTTGAGCCGCTCGCATGCTCAGTATGTCAGAGTTGTCTGGACCCCACTCTGGCAGACCATCTGGCTCGACTGGTATACCTACAATTGAGTGGCGCCACTTGGCACATAGACTCAACAGGAACGTGTGCCGCAATACAAGTTGATAGTGTAGAGGGTCATCTAGACTTGTAGTTAGCAAGCAGTAAATAATTAAGAGAGATAAATAGACGTACCATTAGCTTGCCCTAGTGCTGTGACTATACTGCTCCACTCTTCAGAGAACCACTCCTGCATCGCACGCCGCTCTCTCTGGATCCTCTTGGCTTCCTCAACGCACCGATCCCGCTCAAGAAGCGCCAGAATGCCCTCGCGTGTATCGTTGTCTGATAACCACATGGGCGGGTCACTCTCATCCTCATCTAGTAGGCCAGTATCTTGCCATATATTGTCATCGACATCTAAGGCAAACAGTCCCTTCATAGATATCGGAAGCGGGGGGATTGCACCAGCCGGCGCTCGCTTCCGTTCCACTAGATCCTCCATCTCTTCACAAAGTTTGTTGTACTTCCGAGCCAGCTGCTGTATCCCGGGATCCTTCCGTTCGACGGAGGTACGGATGTGATCCGTAAGTTTTTGCTCTAGATAGTTCAATAGAATTAGCTTTGTATCACAAGCTTGGAATTAAAACATACCATTTTGCTTCTTTCGATAAGACCGCTCTATGCGATCGTTCTCAAACTTTCGAGCACGAAGTTTATCGCGGAGTCTGGTCTTCAATGCACGGGCGTTCATGCGCAGACCAATGTATTTGCTGCTGAGTAGATGCCTAAGTTGCTTCCTCTCATCAACCCCGAGACTCTGCTCGACACGCTTCAACTTCTCCTGGACTGTCTCGAGTTTCTCGTCATTCTCCTCGCGATCTATCAACGCCGCCGCTTTCTCGTAGTCAGGCGAATAAATGTCGTGGATGCGATCGTCGTACTCTTTCTGCCGTTTGAGTAGTGTGTCACGAGTTTGTCTGAGTTGGAGGGCCTGCTCTACGGCAAGCTTGCCATGGCTTTTATTTTGTTCTAAGGTAGTTCATTAATTAGTACGGAATTTACCACTGAATCAAAAACTTACTGGGGAGGGAACGACATTGTACTGATACTTGGTGTTCCCATTGTTCTCGAAGGAACTCCTCCGAATGCTTACAGTCTTGAAGGCTTGATTCAGCATCGGCTCGGCGTTGCTCACATTGACGATGTTTCCGGATTAGCCATTCACCTAGTTTGGCTAATCCGATGAGATTCTGCTGGTCAATATGGGCATCTAGCGTATAGATGCGCTGGTAATACTGATAAGGCGTGAGCTCATTTGAAAACTAATAGTTAAAGAAATAACTTACGCCACATACTCGAAGAAATGCAATGAGGCGGCTAATTGAATGCCAGAACCTCTCACATCCTTCACCATCTGACAACCCGAACCCTTTACATTTCCGGGGGTGGTAGACGCACTGACAAACCCACCCATGACCAAACGCATGAAATACTGAGATAGCGAACGTCATCCGAGGGAGATAACGTTCAAGGAAACCCCATTTCAGGCAGGTGCGATGAAGTTGGCACCCAATATCATATAAGAGACCGACACGGAACGTGGATGGCACGTTCTGGAAGAGAGTCTCAATGAGGGCGAGAATATAATGTTGTTTCTCACCAGCGGAGTCCATGTTCACCAGCCAGAGGACTCGGTCATGTCGGCATAGCAGTGCCATAACTGCAGTCGTGTCGAAGAACTGGGTGCTCGCCTTTTCTCGTCTCTCGTCCGCCGCCTTGAAGCTGGTCTCGCAAGCATCTAGGGTTGAACGAGGCACTCGCAGTTCATTGTGATCATAGCCATCGTCGACAGTTGACGAGGCTTCGGGTGTCTGGGTGGTGGCCTTTGATTTCCGTGGCGGTGGGCGCACGTCCTCCACGTATTCTTGATATTTCTTGACCAAATCTTCGTCAAGAAAAACGGAACAAGGATGCATGAGCTTTGGGTCGCGTCCTTGCTTGTTATGCTTTTGTGTAAAGCAGGCATCGCCGCAGACGACGGCATCAGGCCTACCCATTATAATTAGTTTGATTATTTGGATTTATTTAAATAAATACGTACTCGTCATCACTTGAATCTCTTACAAAAGACCCCCCAAAACATAGCGGGCATCGGGTGCGAAGATATTCGCTGGGCCGCTCACGTATAGGTGGCTCTGGGAATGGATTGGGTACCGAATTCTTCGCCTTCTTTCGTGGCCTTTCGTCATCGTCGTCGTGGTCGATTTCGCTTTCACTCAGCGGCACCAAGTCTGGTTCAATGTCTTGAGTTACTTGGTGGGCCTTCCGTAGTTCTTTATCTACACGGCTATTGATAGAATCGCGAAGGTACGAATACCAGCGAAGTGCAGCACCAAACCGTTTGCGCAGGGTGTCCTAGTGTAGATATTAATAGTATTCACTTCGTATTAGTTCATTACATACCTCCGTGGCTAATTTATACCCCTGACTTGCTAGAAACTGGTCCACMGTATTGGACCAGGCAGTGTGATTTGGAGAGATGTTCAAGAAAAGAGTCTTGACGAAGTCCAATACTCTAATGTCAACAGCAAGTGTTGGGCGAAGCGGGGCGCAAGGAAATGCACCATGCTCAACCAGCTGGGTTGCAAGATTATTACACTTGCACGCCGTGAGCTCTAGCTGGCATAATTCTAGTATGTGAATGCATTGTCAGTGAGGCTTAGTATGTAGGGAAAGGAACGTACCGTAGAACCGAACGATAACAACTTTGCGTCRCCTTGGGATTTGACCACAACCGCCATAGCAAYGCCGTACTGGCACTTGCAATGGGTAACGAAGACTGGCGGTCTCTGCCGCAATGGACATATATGTGTCAATTAATGACGGGATGGTTTCCGTCAGCCATCGTTCATGTTGCTTCAGGCGTTTCTGGCGGTGTTGAGTRAATGGAAAGTCTTCAAAGCCAACTTGATAAGTATTGTCTTGATCAGGGGGTGCTGAACTTTCTGTGGAACTATCGGTGGCCAATTTCCTTCGTTTGCGTGATGCCAACRGTGACGATGGTAGGTTATGGTGTTGATCGAGAGTTTCRCCATTAGAACAGAGGACGAGGGGGAGGCGTGCAGTAGCTGATGCTCTGTGATGCAGCGGCGGCACACTGTACAGAGAGAAATCAGCCTTTTGCTTCCTGGGAGTCTTCAAAATCCGTGGGCGCATGGTTGGTCGTCGTTGAAGAGCGCGGTGTTGAGCCATTTTGTTATTCAACGAACAGGGGTTAGTAGACTTTCCAAATTAGACCATTTTTCCAAATCGGGATAACAAAGGAAACATACCACTTGATCGAGATTGTTGATGTTGATGCCGCACCGGGGCTACAGATAACAATTTGTCTGATTAATGAAACATATTTTACAAGACAAATAGGTAATAGATTCTACTTGGCATTTTTATTGTCCTTTTTCTTTTCTTCCCAAGATAAACAAATGTCTTCTACTGGTACTTCTACTGTATGTCCGATAGTCTTTCCGAATGCTATAGCTAGTAGTAGTACTTTTTTGTCCTTATTCCACCCTATTCTCTTAAAGTAATCCCCACTGTATTCTCCCTTCAACAACAAAACGGGGTCCTTGAAGGATTTTTCCGGGCGTGGCGGGCGGTGAGGCTTAGCGGAGGAACTGCCGGGCAACGCGTGTTTCTTTCCGTATTTGTTTATCCAGAAGACCATCCGGCTATGGCCTTCAACAAATCCCACTGTAACCTTGAGGACCTCGTTGGTTACGTTGACCCAATCAGACTCTCCTCGCGCTGGTGGTCGCGGCCCGCTATACTCAACCTGAAGACGTTTGTTACTCACGGCAACATTAGCCCCGGAGAGCCAGTCAGGTAAGGAAAAACCCGCATGGTCAGGATCGGGAGCGGCTGAGGATGGATTCCATGCCGGGTTTTCTTCATATGGACCATAGGGACGAGGGGTTTCCGAGCCCGACGGTCGTTGACTGGTTGCTGCGACGATNGGCTCATCTTCGACACGAGGGATCCAAGGAGCGCGTGTTTGCAGCGGATAGAACCGTGCTTGTAACGGCGTCATTGGATAGGCAACGTCGAGCGGCAGTTGTTTTCTGTATTAGAGTTAGTTAATGTACAACATAGTAAATATATACACGCACTTGCAAGAGCGTACACCACGCAAGTCAATCTGGTATTCGACTCCTTGCTCCCTGCCCACGACTTCAATTCGGAGGTGCAGCAGAATACCGCTGGGGTATTGCTCGATCTCGCGCGCGACTTGAACGTCTCGAACGATGGCTAGGTAGCCTTTGTTAGGGCCAGTAATAATCTCGACCTGGAGATTCCTCCAAGGTGGTGGAGGTGTACGTAGTCCATTTGAAAAATTTTGTTCAAGATCATATTTAAGCCACATAAATGTGGGAAGCCACACCTAGACATGAAATAAACTGAGTTTGACATCGAAACATTATGAATTCACTTACATAGTCATCTTCTTTCTCATTGTCGAGCGCGATCTCCATAGAATCCTCCTGGATTCGAGTCACCCATCCAACGGCGGTGCGTTCACGCTCCGAGTACTCCGAATGTAAGGAAAACAACAGGCTATTTGCCCGAACATAATCCCCTACAGTGATTTCCGGGATTTTGAGATGGGCTTTGAGATGTTGAGCTTGTACCTCTTCGCGTTTTCGTAGTAAATTTGTGTCAATAAAATCTACAAACTGGGGAGAGTTAGTTTACAAACAATTAATTGAGCCCTCCTACTTACTTGTGGATCTTTATCTTCTTGTCTTACAAGAATGCGAACCTGGTACTTCTTATTCTTCAGTTTCCACTGGTCCACGACAAAGCCTTCCAAATTATGCGAGATGCTTGCGACAAAAAAAAAAAAAAAAAAAAAAT
>LBLO01000777.1:0-16439 GCA_004354395.1 Chondrostereum purpureum | reverse complement strand
CTTTTTTCTCCATGGCAGGGTTCTCTGACCGGGAGACGACGCTGCTATCCCTGATAGCCAGCATCTCTCCCCAACTTGCCTGCCCGTCTTGGCTTCGGAATTCGCTCTCGTAGATCGTAAATCTGCCTCATTGTCCCCTCGTTCTGCTTTGTTCACTAGCTCTCTCTCTCTCTTTCTTTCTTTCTTTCTTTGTCTCGCTATCTTATTCAGTGCCTCGTGTCCGATCTTCGGCACTTGCCTCCATTCATCGCCCCCTCACTTCTTTCCCTCCTCCCTTTCAGAGTACAGATTCAGCTCGTTTCTCTCCACATTGTGACGCTTGGCAATCATGATTAATTTATCCCTGACATCGTCGTTCTTTGTTCTCTTTCACCGTGTCTTTTTGGCCTGTTCTCCCCACCACATATAAGCAGTCGGGCGCACATTGGGACGATTTCAACAACTACCCTCTCCCTCTCACAATCATGCAGCGTGCAGAATCCCACTGTAGCCACTGTGGTCTTCTCTTGGAGCGCCCTTTGCGGTGTAGTTCTTGTCGCCTCCAAACGTATTGCGTACGTGCCTGTTGTCCCCTCTGTCTTTTGGAGATCTCCCGTTCACGACTTCGCTCACAGGGACGGCCCTGCCAAAGGGCACACTGGAGTTCTCACAAGGACATTTGCATCTCGTTTTCCGGAGCCACAGACGAATCCATCGAGCTTCGTTCTGCCTCCAAAGTCTTTCTGCGTCATGAAGCTCCTGTATGTGTACACCTGTCCCAGTCCTCCTTTTCTCTTGCTGACCATTTTGTTGCTTCCCAAGATTACGGTCTTTATTGTGCAGGAATTCTCGCGCCTCCGAGTTCTCGCGCCTTACGTCCAGCGTTGGGTTGCACAAGTCATCGTAGACTACCCTTACACACACCGATCCCGACACAATCATCCTCGGGTCGCCAGCATCACCTTTGCCCCCCTCGAATTCTCGTGGTCGCCCTCGGAGATCGCAGCATACCGCTCTATCGAGGATGATCTCCACGTCTTACTAGATCCCGGCACCAGAAGTCGCGCGGTCATTGTCTCCGTCATGTCTCCCTCCCATGCGAACCCACACCCACCTGTTTTCATGAAGGTAGTCCTCTGTCCAGTCCCGGCTCAGGCGAGCGACCCCGGGGATGACTGGCGAGTGCTCACTGAGGAAGTTTGCTCCTACTATCACCCCACCACGTCGAGGAGAGCCTGCTCTGCCACATCAGCCCCTATCCCACATATCGTTTCGCAGGGACTTGCGAGGATGAGTGCTGCTGGACTGTAAATGTGTTTCGGATGATGTTGCCCCGCCAATGACTGACTTTCAGGTGTGTATTTATGTCCCTCTCTTCAGCGAGTGTTACTGATATCCCATTATGTAGTGAACGTTGTCTATCTAACTCATTCTTTCTATTTCCTGTTCTTCCTATCTCTTCTCTCTATACGTTCTCCCATGGTTCTTTTCTCCGTCCCCGTTCTTTCTCTCCCTCTCTTCGTATGCACTCCCAGTGAACATCTCTTTCTCAATAACTGTCTGGTATATCGTATCCCCATTGTAATTACTGTTGCTGGTCGTCTACAACTATGTAAAAATGCTTTCCCCTAATCTAGGTCCATCTTACAGACAAATGTCGTTTTTGTTTTGGAAATAATGATAACAACAAGTGTGGAATATGGTTGAATACCTTAAAATTTACACCTTATCACCCTCATCAAGATCTTTGTTTGGAAATACATAAGAGGTGTCATTATTTTTGAGAACTGCTGTAATAATACATAACATTGGCTGGATTCTGAGCTATGGAGGTAGGTAGTGTCTCCCTGCAGAAGAGGACATAATTATTAAAAGAAGAACTCCCAATCTACCGGCGCCTCAGTAGGCCGGTGCTCATCCCCCGTAGAAACCACACTGTCTACAACGCTCTTCAATGCAAAGAGGGTCCTGGGAGCTGAGCGGACATGTTTGCGACAGGTTGGGCAAGATGGAGTATCCAGGTGCGCAAGCTGGCTGGAGAACCATCGCGCCAAGCAGATATCGCAGAAATGGTGGCCACAGCCAATTAATCTAGGGAAGATGAAGTGTTAATCCATAGAGAGGAGACAAGAGGGATGGAAGGAGACGCACACAGAGGGCACAGAGAAGAGGGAGGTGCAAATTGAGCACCGAATCAGATCATCAATGGTCTTGCGCCGAACAAGAGGGATGAGCACAGCATAAAAGAAAAGCAGAGGGACTTCCTACCTCTTTACGACGGGAGGCAATATCGGTAAGCTCTCTTATGGTCTTTTGTTGGACGTCGCGGGTTCTCTCAAGGTCCTGAGTACAAGGGGGTGAGATCGAGGAGAAAACGAAAGGCGAGGAATCACTGACCTTCATCGTTTTATGACGCGTTCGGCGCTCAACCGTGAGACGGTTATTGCTATCCTCAAGGTCAGCAATTTTGCGCTTGAGAGATTGGTTATCCTGGCAGAGGATGAGCAGGTGCGCGCACGGGATCCAAAGGAAGAGCTCACGTTCATAGTGGCCCGTAGCAAATCTTTGCAATGGGAATGACGAAGTTTGACAAGGTCGATTGTCCCTTGTGGCGAGGGGATAGAACTGGAGTCCTCGCCAGCCGAGGAAACGGAGATCCTTTCAACGGTGGGAGCGAACGCTACACGGGAGGAGCGCGAACGATACACGCAATGGGAACGAGATAAACTGGTTACAGACGTCGTCGAGGTACCCCGAGGAGGGCTCTCATCACCGGAAGAAAGCTCGATGATATCTGGGCTCGACGATGACGGGGCGCGGTAAGAGTGTGAGGGAGACATCACAGTTTGGCGGGGGATGGCTGGGAGAACAGACGGTACAGTGAGATGGGTGAAAAGAGGGGAGGAGAGTGGTGTCAGTTCTTATAGCTGCGTGCATGTCGATGGAAGTAGACTGTTGAAAGGAAGAGATGAAAGAGAAGAGACAGGGAGCGGTTGTGGGTAGAACAAAGGGCACCGACGAGAGATGCGCTAATCATGATTGCCAAGCGTCGCAATGTGGAGAGAACCGATTTGAATCTGTACTCTGAAAGGGAGGAGGGAAAGAAGTGAGGGGGCGATGAATGGAGACAAGTGCCGAAGATCGGACACGAGGCACTGAATAAGATAGCGAGACAAAGAAAGAAAGAAAGAAAGAGAGAGAGAGAGCTAGTGAACAAAGCAGAACGAGGGGACAATGAGGCAGATTTACGATCTACGAGAGCGAATTCCGAAGCCAAGACGGGCAGGCAAGTTGGGGAGAGATGCTGGCTATCAGGGATAGCAGCGTCGTCTCCCGGTCAGAGAAACCGTGCCATGGAGAAAAAAGAGCCCAAATTGGGAGGGGAGACTCGTCCTATTCAGGACTGAGCRCTCGGCTGGGAGATGGAAGATAGTCAGGTCGGAAGTCGCAACTTGTGGCGAAGGAAGGAGGAGGATGATGGGACCCGGGTACAGAACGATGATGGTGACTGAGTCACGCCTCACATCCGTCCTCTCCCATCGACGACGACGACGATGTTGTCGACAGAGGGCGACAAGGCTCTGGCTTCCCCGCTCAGGCTGACGCTGTACCAGCATCGCCTTGTTGTGGTCAGCAGCGTTCGGCATTTTTGCCAAGTCGAGAGACTTGCTTACCTCGAGGTTTGATTTCTGACCAGATTCACCGGTATGCCTTTGTTGTTTCTGCTTCGGTGGAGGAGGCGTTTGGCTGACAGGAGATCTTCTAGTTTGTGAGTCCGGATATGGCAAGTCTTGGATGGAAATGACGCTGCTGTCAAGCAAGCATCTTTCCTCCATGCGGCTTCCCGAATAAGACTCTGAAAGACAATCGGACGGTTGTCGACGTCGATGGGCGATCCTCGTGTGTGTTTCGTCCATGTATTGCCGAAGCCTCGTTCCTGGGGTTATCTCTGCCTTTGTCTCTCGATCGGCTGCTTCTTTCATCCTCTCTTTCGCGATGGGAATTCTGCTTGTTTATGAGTCCAGATCTGGCAAGTCTTGGAGGTGCACGACGCTGCTGCGAAGCTAGCATCTGCCTTTCATTCAGCTGCCCAGCCGTTCCAATGAAAGAGATCTCTTTATCTCGACGGCTGATGCTCCATCCCCCGAATTCTTTGTTCCCTCCTCGTTCTCGTCCTGCCCAATACGGACGCTGAAAAGACTCCGCTTGTCTATATAAGCTGTCTCTAGCTGTTGGCAACGTTCCCCATCTCTCCGTACAATACTTCTACTGCCCTCTGTTTCCTTATGACGACGTTCGGTGCACCCCGCGAAGATCCCCACGAGGACACTGTCCATCCTCCAGTGGACTCTCAGCTCGGTAAGAGGCCGCGGACCGATGCACCCACCGACTCTGTAAGTCGTTCGCCATCTTGGTTCTGTGCTCTCGCTGACTCTCTATGCGCAGGTGACACCGCTTTCTCCCCCGAATAAAGTGCTTGTGCTGGAGCAAGCTGGAGAGAAATCGACTCGCGACATTGTCGATGCCGCCCTAGATCCCTATATTCAGGAGCGACGACGAATGCAGTTGGAATTTGCAAGCAGTGACGCTGAGCTTGGGGATCTGCGTATTCGACATGACCAACTTCAGAGCCGCTATAATACAATCCGTAGCAAGCACGACGATGCCGAGGTACTTTGTACTTTCCTATGGTCGCTCGCGTCCTTGCCTAATGTATTTATTCGCAATTTGTGTCTAGCGGCGTGTCACACAACTGTCCGACGAGCTGAAGGATCTTCAAACGCGGTTGAATGTGGCCGAGAAGTCAAACGTTGTTGCCTTGGATAAACGGGCCGAGGTGTGTGCGACAGTCGTCGACCAGTGTTTTTCGGTCTCTCACGTATCTTTCCTCTGTAGGATTCACTGCGCTCTCTACAACATAAACAGCAGGCTGGCGAAGCCGTGATCGTGAACCTGGAGACGCAGAGGGCTTCTCTGGAGGGAGATGTCAAGAATTTGCGAGATGCGTTGGATGAGGCCTCATCTCAGAACGAGGCACTGCGACGACGCGTCGTAGACTTGGAGCATCAGTCTGACGATAGTGCCTCCGAACGCCATGAAGAGCTGAAGCATGCGAACGTGAGGTTCCTTCGAAGGTCCTTGTACATTCCATTTCCACTAACACTTCCGTTAGGACTCAATCAGTGTGCTTCAGCAACACAACGCTAGCCTCGTGAGTGAGGTCGAACAGCTTCAGCAAGGCCAGACGGCTCTGTTGAACCTCTGGCAAGCTCGGAAGGTACGTTCGCATTGCACCACTGGCTACTTCTTCTTATCTCCTTCTAGGACCAACAGGATATCATCGATGCCCGTACAACGAAAGAGATTGCAGAGTGTCAGACTGCGTTGCAGGAATCAAACTGTGCTTTGGAGGCCACCAGGGAAGAGGTTGAACGGTATAAGACTGTGTTGCAGGAGTCTGAGAGTACATCTGAGGTGAGCGTCATCCTTGTCTGTAGGCTTTTCGGCGATTGACGAATCTTTCCAGGTTCATGCCACTCGGCAGGCGGAGACTATAAAGGAACTTCAAGTCAAAATTTCTTCCGCATTGGAGGATACTCACCATCTGAGGCAAGATTTGGCACAGACCAAAGTAAGTACCTTGACCAGAAGATCCTGAAGGTCAACTGATTTCGCCCCTGTATAGACGAAAGTGAACGAGACGGAGAATGAACTTGAATCCTGCCGCCGAGCTAATGATGTGAAGCAGTCGCAGCTGATGCGGACATGCCAGCAGTTGCGAGAGCTCCAGGTATGTCTTCCTGCTTTGCTGAGGAATAAATGCAGACATGAATGTGTTGTTCCCCGTTTTCCCAGGACGCCACGGATCGTGAACGTGTGGCGCACGCGAGGGAGCTGGATGCGGAGACACAGCGACATCTGGCTGCTGAAAGAGTACGTTTGTGCTCTAGAACTCGTTGAGGATGTGCTTCTCACCTGCTCTGCTTTTTCTGCCAGGATGAACGGGACCAGTCACAGCTGCGTGAACGAGGGCTGCATGAAGAGCTGCAGTCCCTCCAGCGAGAGAAGGCAGAATATGCAAACAAGGTCACTGACCTGACGGCAGAGATCTCTCGCCTGTCTCAGGTATGTACGGTCCATTTCTTGATCTCTTGATCCTCATGGCCACATGTGACCTCAGAATGCCATACCTCCGCCCAGCAGGAGTTCTACCCCGCAGCTGCATCTTCCCCGAACGCCAGGTTCTATTCCACGTCGACCCAACCCACTTGTCGGTGCTCATCACATCGTCGGGAGTGGGATCGCGTTGCCTGAATTTGCTCGCATGCAGAAACAATGGGATGATCAACACCGACGTCAACTGAGCTTCGCAGANTCGCCCACTCCCCGTCAAAATGTATGTGTGATTCGTGTCTGGTGGCATTCATGGTCAACGCTCATTGCCCTGCTCTTTCTCTGACAGAAACGTTCTCGTGGTGACATCTTTAGGAGCAGCAGAACTAAGAGGTCTGTAAGTAGGACGACTCTGTACCATCATCTTCCGAACCAATCTCTTACTCTTTTTGGTCCGCAGAATCGGGATGCTGATGATGAGCTGGACGAATACACCAGCGATGCCATGGATGTCAGTGAAGATGACCAACTTCCGCAGGTATGGATTACATCCCTTGCCTGTACATTATTATTCACGTGTAGACAGTTTCAACAGCAGAAGGAGTCGTGGAAAAATACCCGGGCCCACTTTGCAAACGCTGGGAGATCGAGGGTTCGATCCCGACCCCCTCTGGAAGACACGGAGGATGAGGATGAAGTATTGCCAGCCAGGAGGACCAAGGCGTCTATTCGTCCCAGTCGTGGGAAGGTTATCAAATCCGATAAACGAGATACTTGCTTGGTATGTTTCTCCTTGCCCTCCTCCCCCCTCATCGCTCACCCTTGCGTCGTTGACAGGCGCTTGTGCGTCAGGTAGTTCGTGGGTACTTGGGCATTCGCAATGATCTCAGCATCTGGGCCCACGAACCTGCTCTTCCGGAAAAGGTGCAGCATTTTGAAAAATCTGGGCAAGGAGGGCCCTCACTTGAGCAGCCACAACTCGATGTCTGTGATGCTCCAAGAGGGGTGAAATCTTTCTGGAACCAGACCCTCATCCAAGCGTTAACCTCAGCTGTTGAAAGCCAGGCGGCGAAGAATCCAGACAAGTACGACGCACCAGGTTTGGATGGCTGGGATGTGCTTGTTGAGAACCGGATTCGTGAGCTTCTGCGTCGGTATGCGCAGTCCATGGCTCGCACCAAAGCTGATGGGAGTCTCGAGGATGGCAATGAGATCGATCGACGCCTGGAAAGGCTCTTAGACGTGGAAAAGTTTGTAAAGAGAGTTTGTGCTCGCCGACATCTAGTGAGTAACTGTGCTCTTTTTTCCCTCGTCATGCAGAAGGCTTACATAACTTGACACCACAGAAATTCGATGTCCGTGTCAAGAAGGTCTGCGCCATGCTGCAGATCTCCCAGGCCAATGGGTGGGCCGACGCGCACGTCTGGGAATGGATCTTGAGATTGTTGGAGAAGATCCGTGCTGACGGAATGAGCGACGAAGACAGTGACGTCGACTCGACAACTCATGCCCCAATTTTGGTTGTCCATAAACTTCCTTGGCTGCGGGACTTGACGAACGTTTGGGAAGTGGTAGACAGCGTGAAGGATCTCAATGGTCGTTACTTCGTACAATCCGGAGCAAAGCCAATGCTTCGTGTTCGGAGAACAGACTCTCCACCATCCATACGCCTGCCATCGAAGGGACTTCCCCGCGCAGTCTTTGACGATGACTGGTACGCTAGTCAAGATGCGCTAACTATAGCAGCGATCAAGCCTGTTAGCGACAATTTTGTATGGCGGGACGTCGTTACAGCTCAAGCACCCAGGGATGCTATGTAGTAAATGACAGGGCCGTCTCACATGTATGTATGTATGTAAGGTGAAACAATCAATGTAAACTTTGAACTCGAGCCCGCGCCACCAACCACTGATTTTCACATACAGGGTCTATCTGTCTGACTTAGCTTGTAAGGTAAGTGTCCTACTTATATGTATCCTATCTCAAGAGATACAGACGTTCCGAAGAAGCTTGCCGTGAAAAAATCCATATACATAAAAAATACTTAAATTAAGTACCTACACGGAATTCAGAAAAAATACCACGAAGGCTCTCCTGACAGTAGTACTACTGTCTTGAACGAAACTCAGCATTTGGTGTGGCTGAGCGTAGATACCCCGGTCTATGAGGCATCATGGACTGTCGCTGGGGTGCTTGATTTCAGAATGCTTATGTTCAGGATAGTCCTCTATTTGAGCTTGGTTTGAGGGCACCAAGGATTTTTCTGAACTCCATCTATTTACTTGATTAATCATTTTTAATGTACATCAATTCTTTCCCGGCAAGCTTTTCCGGAACGTCTGTATTCCACTTCCAGCTCTTTTGCACATGGCTTGCCTTTCTCCCTCTTCCACGCCGAATGGAAAATGGATTTGAATCAGGATTGCAAACTTCTTCGACTACCCGCCGCGGTCATCATAACTATCCTCTGTCATCTTCTGGATGGATATTATGTCCTTCAGAGCCGTCTCGTTCGTCCTCTGACCCTCTGTGTCTGATCATGATTTGCAACTCTTCTTCAGATTTGTAAATACTTTCAACAAGTCATTTCTTCTGCGCCTGAATTGCGATACATGGTGGACCTATACACTAGAAACATGGTCGCCAACACGTTCACTGCCCAACTTGATTATCAAGTCAGCTGGTGCGCCTTCCAGAGGTCTGTGCTGGCCCCGGAGACACGCCCAGTTTGCCTGTTGGTGGATGTGAGCAAGTTAGGACTTCCGGATGGGGGATCGTATGCGTGGCAAAGCCTTTATCGAGATGGGCATCTCTCTATCATGTCGAAGAGGCGAATCGACTTCGTCCTGCCCCCTGGCATGAGTAGGGGTGTTCTCGGGAGGATGTGGACGATTCAGGTCCCAGTCCCAGATTTCCAGAATACCGGAACTAACTGGGCCCAGGATTTACTGGTCGTCACCACACCATTCCTTCCGCTGTAAGTTCTTTACTCGTGTTATTATCTCCAGTCCTGATTGCACCCATCAGGGACTATACTCACCATGCAATGCAGATCCATTTCTTAACGATGTCCGAAGGGCGACCTCATCCCCTCGCTGCAAGAGCCTATCTCTCGTTTACTACCAAAAATGTTACTCATGCTTATTGGGGGGACATCCAGGCTTTTGGAGACAAAGCGGCCGTTTTGAATCTAAATGACAGGCAGGAGACAGAATTGGTGATATTTGACTGGCAGAAAGGAGAGCCCGTTTTTGTACGAATCTCTTTTCTCCGATTTATCTTTGATGATGGACACATACTCGCAGGGACTGTACGACCTTCTCAGGGGCTATTGCTTCATCAATGAGTTTTACGTTTTGATATATGTCTTGCTCGATACCGACCGAACCACGAATGGAATTCATCCCTACGGCCGATGGCCGGCTCTTCGCATTATTGACCTGGTCAGTGGCAAGGCAATACTCCAACTCGACTACGACGTTGTCCAGAGTGCCGATGTTCATGAACTCCTCTGCAACATTAAAACAGACTACAATGCCACACATCCTTCATCATGGGGCAACTTTCACACTTCTTCAAGAAACCGACTGATTGTCACCACCTGTGAAGATATCATCGGACAAACACAGCAAAGTTTCACGCATGTTTTCCCGGTATCATACATCTTATCTATCATTCAGAAACATGGCTACCAACCCACTGAGATGGGCACCATGGACTCAATACCTGTGCTCAAGTTTTCTGACTGGGCAGAGAATAACAGTACACGACTTTTTATACGACGTACCACACGGGGATTCTTTTTCAATATTCAGGGCATGCGTCTTATCCTAGCCGCTGAAGAGGACAATACCAAGGATGTTTTGATATATGACTTTCATCAACCGTTCATTCAGACTACTGTAGTGCAGGACAAGTGCAGTGGTAGAATGCCCCAAGGTATGGGCAATGAATTCGGTGTTAGGACAACTACCAGGATGAGAGACCGGTCACAAATGAAGAAAGGTTGTGAAGAAGGTATACCATCATATTCTTTCTACTGCCCTTCATTGCCAACGGTGCACCACAGAAACAAACAGTTTCAACACTGCGCTCCCTTACTCGTTCCGTAAAGAAACCATCCCCATCGAAGGACCTATGTGCGAAGAAGTCATCTTTGGTGAGGACGGTCTCATCTGGTTACAGGTTAGCCATCTGGCTCAATATGCGAAGTTATAACAACTGATGTAAACCTCTCTCCTCTCTTCCGCATGGCTTGTTCTCTCTCCCCCCCCCGGTCCTCGATCTCCAGAATAATCTTCAAGGAAATGAAGTTTGCCGGCACAAGTTTTATATCCAATCGTTTTGATATTGTCTTACATTTCTTCCTTCTAATGGATCCAACTCGCACTGATCTACATCATTGAGTCTATCTATATCAGTGAACGATTAGAACGATTAGAGACCATCAGTCAGATCAAAGGATCCGAAATAAGACAGTCGTTAATATTAGTTATTTCTCTTGATGTATGAGTGAATAATGCAGAAATGGGTGAGAACCAAAGTTATTCCCATTTTTATTTTTAAACTCCCACCCGTCCCGGCGCCATAGTAGCTGGAACCTTAGTTAGGACAGACCACTATGTTCTGAGGAATAGTGTAATCGAAAAGCTCCCTGCTTCAGTTTGAGTCCTGGAGATGGTTTTGAGTCCGGAATGAATGGTCAAGCTATTGGAAGGTGATTCTGCTAGGGCAGACTAGCCCGACTACTGCGACGTCAGAGCAAAAAGTGCGGGTTGCTTGGATCCCACCCTGTATCCTTAATGGGACCGCGGGCGGTAACACTACTACTACTACTACACTCCTGAGTCCTGATACTTACAAGAATACACGAGAATATGATGCATTGTTTGTTCCGATAAACACCATTTCTGAACATCACATTTTTGAAAGTGGGATTAACACTTCTTCTACTTTCTCTTGCTTCAATAAGGCAAATATGAGATCCTCAATGTGGCACAAGCCTCCATAAGTTTCTTGTTACTGTACTTAACTGGGATTTCAACCCCTCAAAAATCATGCAAGATAGTACATGCTGTCAAATTTAATCACTGTAGTCTCCACCCCAATAAATGTAAGTGTTCAGGACTTGCAAAGGAGTTGTAAGAGCAGTTGAAGGCTTGGTGGCATCCAATTCTAGGATTGGGAGTAAGAACTTAGAGGTAAAATATTATTTACTGTCCGGAAAGACCTTCAATTCTAGCATTGCTGTTTCAGTGAGGCAAATGTCTCATTGGCTGAATGCGACAACATCATGGAGAATGGTTACTTACTCAGAACGTGGGTCCATAGGCGCTACTGGTAACTGGGGTCCGGCGCAGTGCGGGTTTCCCACAAGGGTCCACGTCCAGGGGGTAGTTGATTTGGCCGAACAGCCCGGTGGATGCCCCTTGGCTGTAACGGTCGACTGTTCAGGAGTCACTACGCAACTCCGCGAGAAAGATTACCACATTCAATTCACTTTTACTTCTAGGTTCTGTCCTACGGTCGTGCAGTCTACGCTCTCCGTGTTCGTTTATATTTCAACCTCCCTCTGATGAGATCATCTACGGGCCAAACATCTTCGTACTTCTGTAGGACACGGAACCTGTTCAGAGACTATATATATTTGGAGAGTGGTCGTCAAATTACCAATGCTTCCACTGATGAAAATTACTTACCTGATCACGTATTTCTCCTAAGACATCGCGGGGTTGCTGTCGGAATGGAACATTGACGTCTAGCTTTCTGTCGACCATAGCGTTCACTACATTCTGTGGTGAGCAAGTGTGAGCACATAGAACGAGAAACAGGGAGTAAAGGATGTACATACCCGCACATCAACGAACAACCTCTTATCCCATTCAAGGACAGCTTCTAATGTGTATCCACCTCGATTTGGACGACCTGCCTCACCGACAGGTTTTCTGATTAGATCGCCGTCTCGTAGGGCCTGTCTAGTCCCTCCAGGAGCGGAAAGGGGAGCGGGTTTCCTGGTAGGCTCTGCGAAATTGGTAGGAGCTTCAGGCTCGGGGGATTTGCGGGTCTCCGTCTGGATGGTCGGGTCCTCAAGCGAATCAGAACAACTACTAGCGGAGGAGTCTGCTCCACCGGTTGAAGATTCACCGTCGTCATTTACTTCTTCTTCAGACATGTCTGCGTCCTCGTCATATTCAGACTCATCCACTATTTCCATCACTTCTGGGGTCCGATGCTCTCGCTGCTGCGACGTAGGAATGGGCGACTGACGGGTACGTTGAGGAAACTTGAGAGATGTCAGACGAGCGGGGACCATGTCTACAGCGTCTGGTCCGCGAGAACGGGGCGCGGGAGGGCCCGTACGCAGATAAGGAGGTGAGGGACGGGCTCGGCGTGGAGAGCGAATGACGCCAGCTCCGGATGGAGGGTGGGGGAGGAATGAGTGATTGGTAAAAGGTCGAATTCGGTAGGCCATGAGTTCCACAAAAGTTTCAGTGTGAGCAGTAAAACAACGCGCATTCCGTTCGGGTGGCATGAAGGGCGAGAGTTGAGGCGAGACAATGATGACCGGGGTTCTTATAGGTGTATCGTTCCTTTAACCATCCATAAAAGGAAATGCAGGGAGGGGGGATAAGACCAAGGAAAGATCCCAGAAAGAATTCTGAATCTGTACTCTGAAAGGGAGGAGGGAAAGAAGTGAGGGGGCGATGAATGGAGGCAAGTGCCGAAGATCGGACACGAGGCACTGAATAAGATAGCGAGACAAAGAAAGAAAGAAAGAAAGAGAGAGAGAGAGCTAGTGAACAAAGCAGAACGAGGGGACAATGAGGCAGAGTARYATAAGTAGTAGTTAGAAGTAGACACAATCCTAGCTTGAGCTGGTCTATTCCTCGGCCAGAATGTAGAAGCCTTGCTCGCACATCGTTTGATTCCCTAAGTTGAGAGTTGGTAGAGGCGTCTCCGGGTTTGCTATGATAGATCCTGGGCTTTGGCTTAGGGTTTGGATTAGTAGGTCTGGTCGATTGCTGACACCATCCTCTCCTGAGGGTTCCGATGTAAGCACAGACTTAATTTCAACGCGACATGGAACTACTCTTGATGTTTCTCTAAACAGAATAGTTCGCTTCCAATGCTTGATGAAGCAACTGTAAACACAGCTCCAGGAGACACTCCCAATTCTATAGATATAGTGTAGAGCACGATTCGAATAGTCATTCGATATATGTACCCATCGTTTCTTTTTAATCATGATAGGTGTCAACCAGGTACTCTGAGATGTCCAATGCATTAGTCTGGTTTGATCTCCTTCACCGCCTTTGACGATAGCATTCAGCGCTGGCAAGAGTGGGGCACCATGTCCAACCCTTCATACCAGTCTTACTATCACCCCAGCGTGGCGGCGGATAGACCTTCAGAGAGAGAAACGTAGGAGGACCGATATATAGAGTGCACATGCCTTACATTTAAAGTAGTACAACCATTTGAGTGGTCGCGCAGATAGGCTACACTAAGTACACAGGAGTTTCAGACTCAAGTCTCTGGTATTTTATCATGCCGTGGCGTGAGAAGCAATGATGTCATACTTGTTTATAATGCGTACGCGGGGTCCTTGGACGGTTCCTTCTGACTACTCTACGCGTCTCCAACTGCGCGTTCTCTCTGGCTTCTATACATCCCCCGCCTTGCGCCAGCTATTGCTCCAACCCTACTCTCTGACCCCTACCAGTTTCCAACCACGCGTCAATTCTGCTCACCTCCCTTCCGTGTTATCTCGTCTACCACACCTCCCCGCACTAGCTGTTGGCGTACAACCCTAGTCACTCAGAGGACCCAAGGTGCAAAAAGGCGTCGACCACGATCTTGCGTCGAAGTTTCTCACCGCATAGCTTTCTGGTGATCTTGACCCTACATTTCCTTCATGGCCAGAGGTGTAAGCATGGACATCGCCATCTTCTGTTGCCGAGCGAAGGCTACATCCATTGTTGTCTCCCAGACCAAGGTGATGACGTCCAAAGTAAAAGTGGAGGCGCGGTAGAGATCATCTAAGAGGAGTATCTCTGGCTCGGAGTGCTGTATCACAATGTGCTTCGCGTTGACTGTGGTGTCGCCCCTGTACTTCACGAACACCGTTCCTTCAAGATGATTGCAATCAGTACGACGGTCAGAATGAGACGCCTAGCAGCTATTCAGAGTAAGCTCATGCTCGATTCCGACGTGTTAATGGTATTGATTACTTTGAGTATAGCGTAGTCTGCTCTCAACGTCTGGGGATACTTGATCATCCGTTTACTCCACAGACACACCCGGTAGCACGAGTGACTGAATCAGTAAACTAGTATTTGGATTCCCAAATGTATAGCTACAACTGATATACGAAAACCCTATGGTATCGCCCTTGGTCGAATGTACGAATCAGTGCCTATTTCGTTCACCTTTGCCGCAACGCCCAGGTCAACATTTGCTCCACAAGCATCCGCCACTTCCATAACCATTCTACTTCAGGATTCCTTCGCAAAGGCGGGCAAAATAAGCTAACCAAGAGGCAAAAATGAGCTCCAATTGTTCTGCGTCAGATACAACGGTGTATCAAAGGGAGAAAGCAATATTCACATTCAACGTTGGTACCCTCACACGAAGGGGAAGATATTGAGGTGATACACTAGAGGAGAACCTGCGTAGACTGAAATGTCCTTCGACAATACGACAATGATTCACTCAGGACATTGTAAACCTTCACGAGACTCCACGAGCACTATGAGAGTCTGGCTGCCTGTCAATGGAAGAGACAACATCGTCCGGAGCACAGGATGTTGGGTGGACAGAAGATCAACCGAAGGTCGTGTTAAGAAATGGGCCCAGTATCCAGACAAACTACTGACCGAGACCTTGGTTGAAGGGGGTCGACGTTCAGAGAGAAAATGGAGGGACTTACTAGACAGAACTTGATCTGCTTGTGATTCTGTCTTCAAAGACCTACAGCGTTTAATCTTCAAGAGTGAGTTTTAGCGTTGGGCTTACTGGGTATAAAGAAGGTACATACAATGTTGAATGCACTAGTGTGTACGAAGACAAGGCTCTTCGAGAGGTAGGTGACGTTGGAAGGGAGATTTGACTCGAGCAGCATATCTGAGGTGCATTAGCCAGTCGAGGGATCCAACAAGGGAGAGAAGGACAACGCGGAAGGGTCTTGAGACCATGATCAACCGTACCTAAAGAAAGGAAGAAATCAATACACAAATATACCGGAAGTTCTACGAAGGGATTTACCTCTTCAGTTCTTCTCGTCCCACCCTCCGTTCATGAACCTTGGCGCGTAGAGCTCGTGTGGGCGCCTGTGTCTCTGCTATCGCTTGGTCGGGGTTTGGATTCGGGGGCTCGTGGACTCATCGTCTGTGTATGTCAAGTTTGTCGTGTGAAGTGTTTCGATGAGGGGCTCAGCTAGCTAGAGAATCGCCCGGCTGCTATTGAGCATGCAGAAATCAACGAAGAGGGTACGTACATCTTGCATCGACGATGGTGTCCTTCCCAGACAGACGATTTTCTCAAGAACAGATCCCCTGCAGGAGACGATCGGAGTCTATCACTGTGGGACCACCTTCGAGCTCATTAGAACGGTGGAAGTGGAGTCTGGATACTTCACAGACACTCCGATGGTCGAAGTTGCACGGGTGATATCTGCTGGCAACGGTGGTAGCAGAGTGCTCGTCAGGTAAACTGGTTTCCTCAGATTGGGGTGTCTAGTATAATATATCCTATCCTATCCAAAGATCCGTATTAACGGGAGCAACCTCCCAGTCGTCGTCTGATGAGACAAGCCCAAGAGAGCGTTGGAGCAGCATAGATAGAGGGATTGCTCGCCCGAGTTTTCTTTGACCGACGTGAACATCAGACCTTCCTCTCTGAAAGATAACTCTCCAACAATACCATCCGTCCACCCATACTAGCCTTGTTTCGGCAGTTGGAAGGGGATGCCAAATGCTGCGGGCATAGAACACTCGTCGAGATTGAACTTCAGCATGAACTTGGTGTCCTCTCTTCGAAGAGGATAGAGGAAGGCCAAGACGTTCGTACAGTGGACCGATGGTGATAGGGACGGAAGATCGAAAGGCGAGCTGACGGGAGAGACTCCTTGAAGGCGACATCCTGTCAACTCTCACCGGAGCTTGTCACGGACGCTCCATAGGCTTGGAAATACCACACGAGCTGTCATCAAGACGCACCCGACTGCAGGGTAGCAGGCCAAGTGGTTGGATGAATAGGACCACAGGCGATTCTCGACGAACACCGCGTCGCTGGAAGCACCAATAAACGCTCATCGAGCCGACTATCCTGGATATGGACGGACAGTT
>LBLO01000776.1:0-16450 GCA_004354395.1 Chondrostereum purpureum | reverse complement strand
CTGGATAAGCATAAAAACTCAAGTACTCTAAGTGGCAGAAAGGATTGCTTGCCATGAGGGTTCGAGAAACATAGCACCCAAGGGTTCCTGCGCCCAGAAGGAGACACTTTGTGTTCGCAATCTTCTCGAGATCCAAAGCAGGCAGAATGCGCCATCTCATGAGTTTTAGATTGAGATCGACAGCTTGATTGGCTAATCTGGAAGGTGGGTAAGGATAACGCGAAAGGAATCCATTGAACCCCCAAATACCTAGCTGGATCCATCATAGGCGCGAGATCGGCAACTCTGGGACTAAGTTTTCCTTGAGGATTCTTTTCCCATCCCACAGCAGTCGGTCGTCCTTCCTTTGTCTCACCCTCGCCCACAGATAAAGAGCCRACGCGACTTCTCCATGGATCATCACCGCGAGGAATTTCAGAGTCTCTCCAGCAAAGAACACGGAGGCTGCGAGAGGTATCTGGATATAGAACACGGAGATATGCCAGTAAATTCCGAAGTGGCCAGCCAGGATTTTGCTCTTGTGCGGAGGGATCGATGAATCCAACAGTAGCGTCTGGATGCTGCCCGAAATCTTCGACGGGAACTACTTTGGTATCTTTCGTGACAAGGAAGTAAGGGAGTGATGGCTCATATGCTTTCAGTTGCTCGTAGATCGATGCTAATTGATCTACACTATATGGTCCTGAGGCAGAAACGAATCCTGTCTCTGAGACCTGCCAGGACGGAGATGCCACAAAGGCAGGGAACGCAAACCAGTAGAAGTATTTGTATTTCTTGAGATCTGCATAGGTGATGAGTAGGAAACTGTTGAGAGATGATGTCTTCTTTGTCGTCGTGATTGAAGTCCACATCTGTAGATGGTTTCAAAATCTGAACAGAACCAGCAGGAAAAGTGTGCATCTAACCTTGTCAGCGCACTCATTGAATAGTTTAGTTTTGTCTGCCGCTTTAAAATCTTCGATGGTGTTGTAGTTCTTTACAACGCCGTGTGCTAAAGCTGAACCGATTGAAGCTCTTGTTTGCAGATGAACATTTGTATAATCAAGYCAAAGAAGCGCRTGTGCTCACTTGGATTCTTGGCCAAAGCTGCCTTCTTCTANCGCTGAGACTTCCGTTCATTCCAACCCAAGTGCCTGCCTCTCGATCTTTGACATGCCTCCCGACGCTGTACGTTGCAGAGATCTCGACTTCGGCATCAGAAAGCTTTAAGACATCGAGCTTGAGTTCTGTGAGTTTATTCCAAAAAGAAGGATTTGCTAGAGATGGAAGTGGCGTAAATTGAACTAAGCTGGGCGCCATCGTCGTGGCCGTATCGATTCAAGAGAAGCCCCAGGCCGCGAGGCGGCGGGCTTCATAACGACCTCGGTCCGCATCTGGAAGTGTAAAGGACGAAATGACATCATTCCCCGATTGGGCAGATATTTCCTAATTGGGCGCACAANGGTCTATCGAGCACGTGAGTCTCACTACTTAAGCTTAATCTTTCGCAATGCCACGACTTGACCTCATAGTCTTCAATGTCGCCCAAGACGAAGCGCGTTCGTTTCTCTCAATCTGAACAGGCCTTTGTCGCCGCAGCTCGGACACCCAACTTTCCGCTTCGTCCTGCCCCAGTTTTCGCAAGCCAGAATACGCCCAGGAGTTACAGTCTTGAAATCGAGGGCGATGATGGAAATGCCATAAATAATCACTCGGGMAGCTCTATCCAGCCTGGTCCGTCGAAAACTCAAGCGCCCCAGTCTCAGCCCCCTCCGGGACCCATTAACACTTSGGGGACAACTGCAATACCACACTCTCAGGGTTCCTGGCCAATAATCCCCCCTCAAGAGGATCGTGCCTTCCAAACACTGTGTACAGAATCACTTGCTTCTCTCCGGGATACCTTCAGCAGCCGTCCGTTTATTGAATCCTGGAAACTGGACCATCGCTTTCTGGCAATCAACCCCAACTCCAATCAACAGAATCGCGTCGCTGCTATGCGAGTCGAAGGATTTCCTTATATCGCTTCCTTTGCGCTTAGTTCTCTCAAAAATGTTTCTCGCCAGCTCCCAATTCTACAATGGGCAACTAATATCGTACACGTGGAAATGGGACGATTAAATAACACTCTGTTCTTGATGTTGTTCGGGACATGGAATACAATTTTCTCGACTGCCTCTGAGGTAGCATTCTCTGCGGGTGCGGAGAACGCCATCGGAATAGCTCAGATACAAACCCTGGAACGAGTATCGGCGTTTATAGAGCTATTATGGGGCCTGACGAAGCTGTTCAAGAATACAAATCACCACTTTTCAAATCTGGTACAACTTTTCGACGCCATCCGTGGAGCCCTAGTTCCGTTGCACTTGACTCTCGTCAAGGTGGTTGGGAGGTCACCACCCTTTCGATCGTATATATCCAAGTAAACACATTTCAATTGATGATCACATTAACTCGAGTGTAATGGTGGCATCGTTCGAATTTTTTTGAATGGTGCCATGACGGGCACTAGCTGAATCTCCTCTAGGTTATAACACTTGTACGCCAGACTGGGCAGTACAATGTCATGGTTGAAAATGGTACATTGCCTCCCTCAAGAGTATAAGTTGTGGCAAAATTGCAATGCATGCCAAAGTTGGTGCAAATGAGAAAATACTAGGGGGAAGATTAACGCCCCAACGATGCTCTAAATGAAACAGTCTCTAATTTGTTCCAGTCTTCAATTTCTACTGGATGGACTGCGAGGGACTCCATACTCCTGTCTTCTTCTTGAATACATTCCGCAAGGGGGTAAAGAAAAGGATTCATTAAAACTTCTGTCTTCTTACTTTGTTCTTCTACATAACTAGCTACACAAACAACCCAGGATTTGCAGGAGGAGGGGAGGGAAGACGGGGATGACGACAGACAGACGATGTAAAAGACGGCAACAATTGTGAGGATATAGAATGAGGGTGTGGATGGTCGAAACAAAATTAGCATCGAAGGGGAGGGGGGAAGGCGAGAGAAGGGATGTACAATAGTAGTAGTGAATATTGGGAGAGAAACTGGGCTTGTAGAGGTACGGACCGTTCGTCTGTCTAATAGAACTGAGAGGGGGCGGTAGAGGTGTATAGAGATTGAATTTATGCAGCGCTGTACAAGAACAAGTTGTTCGTTGCAGCAATCTGTAGGGAGACAAAGATAATCAACTACCCGTTCTTGATACAACCACAAAACAAAGCCTACCGCGATCGTGTTCTCTCTAGGATGCCAGCTCGCATGGAGGATCTTCTTGTTAAAGTCCAACGTCTCCAGTGACATTGCGTCTCTCAGTCCAGGCCGTGCTCCATTCTTGGCCCCCATCTTACCCGGTCCACTCGCCATCCCACCCATCTTCTTTGCCTTGAAAGCAGACTTGTCCGCTTGTAGCACAACATCATTCATACTATCCGTATCGTATATCCGGAAGTAGTTGTGGTACGAGCCGGTCAATACGTGTCTGCCACTTATCGTGTCAACAGAACAGGTTAGAGAAAATAGAGGAATAACTCACTTGTCGTCCCCACCCCAAACACACTCAAACTTGTCAAAGATACAATCATTCTCATACAAATCACACAGCTTCCCCCGCAAGTGATCATGGATGTTAATCGTCTTCACCGGTTTACTCTCCATATTGACGTCCCATATCTTGAGTGAGAGATAGTCTCTAGAGAGAATGTATCGTCCGTCATGACTGAACTTTACATCTGAAATGGATGAGATGATTTCTGAGAAGAAGGACCGTGTCGATGGATCCTCCTCTTCCTCAAAGCCTATATACACGTGTAACCTGGTGAGTAAAAGGAAGTTCAACGAGACTGGAATGGTGTAAGATCACGCACATTTGGCATGCCGATCACAAAGAGCAGAGTCGCGCATGTCAGCAAGCTTGATGTTGCTTTTGGATGAGGAATACATGAACAAGTTGCAATGTGTTGGGTGGAATTCGGTTGCAGTGATAACCTCCGTCAGTTCTTCCATATTTACCGGCTTGATGTCAACGATGTCTGCAGAAGAATTTAGACCGGAAACGTGCTATATCAGGGGGAGGGGACGTACTAAAACTCTGATCGCTAATGTTCAGATTCCAAAGATTGATCCTCAGATCGTCAGCGGAAATATACGTCTCCTGGTCCGAGTTGACAGAAATGGAGTGTATGTGGTAGGCATGCGCGTTGGAGTAGACTTTGCGTGGGACAGCAGCAATGATATTGTCCTGTAAAGACATCCTAGGCAATCGCAGATGGCCCCGCATGGTTGGCGGAGCTAATGGTCTTTGACCCTCGTAGTGATTCGACTCGGATACCACTCTCAGGGACTTTTCGAATACTTTCCATAATTTGATTGTTTTGTCTGAGAAGAGATGAAAGGTTCATGAATGATTTTGATATTATAATTCGCAGAAAGCGTCACCATTAGTGGAAAGGAGAAAATGCGCTGAGTTCTGTCGTCTGCACCACTTGATCTTGTTGATCTTCTCCTCGATCTCAAGTGACTTTAGATAGTCGAATTCTGGTTCGTGTGATTGAAATTCGGTATAAAACTTGTATTCGCATCCCTTTTTCTGTAGACGCGCGAAAGAAGTAAAGAGAGAAAGATGGCGAGTCAGGTTGATAGATGGTGACAAGAAAGGAGGATACTGACTGATTCATTCCGTTCGAAGAGGACGACACGACCGCCCTTGTCACCTGTGGCGAGGTAGTTTCCGGTCGAGTCAAATTCTACAGTCGATATAATGTCGGCTAAGGGTTGGTTAGGAAATAATTAGATTCCATATAAGGTCCGATATAGACAATACACGGCACCTTCTGTGATGTCCTCTACTTCACCCTTGTCCCCAAAACACTGTGCAAATCGCCAGCCTCCTGAGCCTGAAGGGTCTTCCATCGTGGTGGTATCGTGTATGATTGCAGTGGTTGTAATTAAAGCGTCGTTCTTGGTGGGAGTCCAGGGTTTCTGGAAGCCTCGGGTGATGGCGATTGGAGAGAGAGTTTACTTGTTCTTGTTCGTGATCTGGGGGAAGATCCAGTGGCAGAAATGTGATCTTTCTTCTTTGTCAATATGTGGCGCTTTTGTGGATACGATTTCGTTTCGTCGTCAGAGGCTGAGAGAGAGAGAAGAACAAGCCGTCCAGGCAACAATGCGCACTACACCGATTCCGTCAGCATACCGGTGACGGCGTGGTATACTGTTTGGCTCCGCTTGGCTGGACCTTCTCCTCCCGCCGCACCTCGGCTAGCTCGCGCACGCCCGGGTATTTCCTTTCTTCATCAACCACCACCACCACTGCAACCAAGCCAACTCCACTACAATGGCCATTGCTCCCATTACTGGCAAAATGAGAAAGAGGGCTACCCTCGACCTTGGACTCGGCCTCGGTCTAGGTTTGAGTTGTGCTTTCGCATACTGGTGAGCTTCAGCCAGTCATCAAACGTTCATTATTTCTAACACACATACTCTAGGTACGGAGTACACCTACCCGGTGGTTCGTAATTCATTTACATTCTCCCCTACGAAACGATCTTTACCTCTTTCCACAGTTGAACGCCAGGAATCTTTCTACCTCAAACTCGAGAAGGAAAAGATCGCCGCCCAGAAGGCTTCTTCATAAGTAAAGGAAGCGAGAGGGGATAGAGAGAGAGGATAATTCTACTACATTTTCCTGTCGTTGTTGGAGAGCRCAGGACGGAATCGCATTTCATGTTGCTCAATCTCCCTGTACCGTCCCATTCGTGCGTCTAGAATCTCAGGTCCAGACCACCTCCAAGTGCGCTTCCCACCCACCTCAACATCAACAACAGACATCTTCTAGTTTTACTATAGACTGTAAGAAATACATGTCCATCCAAATGACACGAATGAGAATGTCGAATGAGGAAGTAAAGGGCATAAATTAGATAGGACAAAAAKCATCCCCTTCATCATCTCCGCGCTACAATCTCATTAATCCTCTTCAACTCATCACAGCTCG
The DNA here is from genome assembly GCA_004354395.1 of Chondrostereum purpureum. Classification (NCBI taxonomy): domain Eukaryota; kingdom Fungi; phylum Basidiomycota; class Agaricomycetes; order Agaricales; family Cyphellaceae; genus Chondrostereum; species Chondrostereum purpureum. Next base: position 10,476 of record LBLO01000776.1, on the reverse strand, counting down.
GTACAGGCTCATCATTAATCCTCTTCACCTTTTCCCAATCTGTACCAATCCCAAACACACCCACCTCTTGTTCTCTCATCCTCTCTTTCCGGTCTAGCGCTCTCTGACATTGCGTGTAAATATCTTGGTGATAATACTTGTCCACTCCGCCTTCGAATTTCTTGAGCGCGGGGCCTTTGGGTATATCTCGAGGAGTGCTATGTTGTCGTAAATCGATACCCTCTTTGACGAGTTCAGCACCAAGGACAGGATGTGCCATGAATTCGGCTGCGTTGACGTGATATTTCACACTGAACCCAGTCGTCTGCCTCTCGACATCGTATCTCGGTGTTTTCGAGAATGAGTATCTTGGGTCTGGCACTGGTGGTGTGGAAAATAGACCTGGTAATGCGGAGAGTAAGGAGAAGGCGAAAAGTAGGATGATGGGTAAGAGCTGGAGAAATATGTTTCTTGCTTCTGGAGGTTGTTGCTGTTGCTGTCCTGGTCGTTGTTGACGGAATTGGAAWGTGTTTCCTCCCATACGGGCTGTACGGAACCCTCCTCCTGGTCCCCCAAATGACGCTGTGAATACTATGGACGAGTAAGTTTCTCGTAGTTAGAGAACACTGTTGGACTTCACGCACCTGGCCCCCCGCCAAACCCACCGAAACCGCCTTGGGCGCCACCTCCGAAGAACATGTTGAAGAGATCTTCTGGGTTGAGTTCTCCGTCGAACATCATGGGTCCACCGCCGCCACGACCAGCTGACGCAAACCCAGACGAACGAGAAGACATGCCGCCAGACCGGTCCTCAGGATCACCTCCACTTTGGTCAAATATTGCCCGTTTTTGAGGGTCTGTAGACGTATTAGATTAGAAAATACCTGAAGGGAGGACAAACGAACCTGATAGTACTTGGAAAGCTTTTGATACCACTTGGAAGGTAATTTATGTCGGTAAAAGGTGTCAAGTGAGGGATATATATGAACGTACTCTTGAAAGCTTCATCTGCTCCTGGCGCACCATTCTTATCTGGATGTAAGGCAAGTGCCAACTATAATGATAATTAAGTGCGAGTGTTTTGTAAGGAAGTGCCCGAGCTTACCTTGCGATAGGCCTTTTTGATATCACCCTCTTCACAGTCCTTCTTCACAGAGAGAATTTCATAGTATTCGGTGATTCTGCAAGCCCTGACTCTTTTGACGACGGCATGTTGCTCGGGAGTGAAGTCCCGTTTCTCCCCTCCCATTCCTCCGGCGGTACCATTGGACGAAGAGGATGTGGATGCCTCGGACGGTGGGCCCTTGTGTCTCTGATGTGCGCCAGCTGCAGACGGATGCTCCTGTGTGGTCGAAGATTTGGATGTCGAAGGTTCCGGGGTAGCGGCCATTAGCGATTCAATATTGTCCAGCAACTTCTCTGCTTCCGGAGTCTGGAATAACGATATACTTTTCTGGCAGAATCGTTTCGCAGAGGCATAATTCCCTGCATCTCTGTGTTTTTGTGCGATGGAGAGACATCGGATAGCCTCGTCCTTGTTCATGAGCAGAGATGGAAATTAATGCGTACGTGGTCGTGGTGGCGGAGAAAGCGACGAGCCAGAAAAGGAAGTCCCTCTAATGACGATCACGTTGTGCAGATAATATAGAGCACGCCGCATCTTCGTAGCTTAGCCTTTTACCATCACCTCATTTCTTTTTGCGCATCCAACGTGTTCTTTACAAATGCTATCCTTTTACTTAAGATAGGGGCTATGAACCAGCCATCCCCCGCCCCGAAGACGCCACTTTCTGCATATTATTATCTTGCAGCATATGACATAAGCGATTTACTAATGAAATGACCGATACTACCAGCACGGCGTCGACGGAGGAGGCCCTCGCTAGGTTCAGAGATGAATGGAAGGCAGAGGTACAGCAGCGACTAGAGGCTGTTCATCTTTCCTCTCCTGCAACTTCGACCAAGAAAGTCACACCCACATTCGCATTCGAGCCCCAGCCAAGTCCTTCGAATGAAGTCATTGCTAGCAGCGCGGCCTTTGCCTCTACCCTTTCCAAAAATGCTGCATTGGCCTTGGAAAGTTACAGAGCTGCAGTCGAACACGAGACTAATGGAAACTTCGATGCTGCTTTGCTCTTATACAGACAGGCTTTCCGTCGGGACCCAAAGGTAGACAAGATCTACTATCGTGCTGAAGTATTTGAAGCCACGCATTCAGAAGAAAAAGTGGTAACTGAGACCACCCCGGACGTCCTTTCTTCGAGTCTTGACGCACTGGCACTTGTCGACCTATCTGACCAGGAGGCGCTGAAAGGTGTTCTGAAGAAAGAAGGGTCAGAGGATCTCTCCGTATTCCTTCCGGAGGATGAGTYCCAATCCGTGTACATCAACTCTCTCCCCGACGAGCTCCTTGTATACACCTTGCACTTTTTGGACCCGACGTCCCTTGAACGCTTCGCACGCGTCAGTCGTAGAGCTAGGGTGGTCACTCTGGATTCATCTCTTTGGAGGTACGCAATCCTGCTATTTCACGCAAACACTACTCACTCCCTTCTTTTTCCTAGGGATTTGGTGACTGCAACGTACCATCCTCCGCAGGTCCAGTCTACAAAAGACATGATCCCAATCATCCGATACTACAAGGGAAACTTCAGGAAAGTGTACGTTGAGCATCCGAGAGTGAGGTTGGACGGGGTCTATATTGCCGTATGCCAATACATGTGAGTCTCCTGTCCTTTGTCTCCAATCCCAGCGTCTTATAGTATTCCAGTCGGTCAGGTTTGAGCGACAACCAATGGGTCAATGTACGCACCATCCACTTGCTTTTAACTTGTATGTAGTTAACAAGTATTGACTCCTAGGTTCAACACCACATCACATACCATCGCTATCTGTGAGCCCGTTTTTCGATCCATAGACTTGGGTTCCTAATTCAACTTGCCTTTCCAGCCGGTTCTTTCCAAACGGCCAGGTCTTATCTCTTCTTGCAAATGAAGAAACCCCACCTAGTCAAATCATTCCTACACTCAAACCCACGCTACGTATGAAGGTAATGGCTGTCCTTTTCTATGTCCCTTCATTTCATCTCACTCGTTCCCTCAGGGTCTCTATCTCGGCACCTGGCACCTCACCGACCACACCGTCTACTTGACCAACCTCATTGAAGCCAGCGGTAGTCATAGTCATCCAACGCACGGCAGAGACTCCCCCTCCCGATATGTCTTCGGCATGTCTCTTACTCTAGGTTCCCGCCCCGTAGTTGGGAGATGGAACAGATTGGAGATCGCGAGTTATGAGAGCGTGAATTTGGAGACTGGGGATTCGACACCGATTGTGTTGAAGCATGAGAAGGCGTTTTGGTTTTCGAGGGTTAAGTCGTATGCGTGAGAATTGAATTTATGAGCTAGATATTTGAGGTCAACGATACATAGACTACTCCCTTGCCTCCACATAATAACATAGCATTGACTTGTTTCCGAAAGTTGGGTTGAGATTGGAGGCCACTAACTGAGCCTGATAAACCATTCAGTAGCCGGAATCCCGGCTGTKGATGAGATGATATGATGAGAGGATATCTGCGTCGAAGTCCATGGAAGTCAAGTTGAGGTCAACCCAAATGACGCTGCGCCCTTATGTTGCTGGTTTGCAAGCTGGCCGCAGGTAATTCCTCGACTCCGTGAGTAGATCTGCAAGGTCGAGATGAAGAAATGACCTGCACACGATTCGTCTCAAGTGTAGGAAATCCAGGTTATCGGACTAGATAACTATTGCAACCTGATCTCAGAAATAGATAATAGATAGATCAAGTAATTAATATAGATTGTGTGAAGGTAGGATGGTAGGTACGTATAGATACAGTAGGTGAATGTTGTAGACGTCGTGTCAGTTGAAGGACATCTCTTCAGAACGAGCCCTGTAAACAGACAAGCTAAGGTGAATTGTTTCTAAACAAGAGAACTCGATGAATCTTACGCATGTACCCGCGAGACTATTTGTTTTCCTGAAGGCGTCGACGAAATTCCCGTTGACAACCTCGTACTCAGTGGACCAAGATACAATGGGNAGATTGTAAGAGCCGGAGAGTAGAGTATATCCCAAGGAGGTCGTTTGCCAAGTGCTCATTTCTACRGTTTTCTCGACGAGCGCAGGAATGAYGACRCCTTGACGGGGTTGTCTATCAATTACCTTCAGGTAGGTGGGTGTCGAGAGAAGGCTATCTTTAACCTGGAAATGTAACGAATCAGCCACTAAACATGCTGAGACGACGGGGGAATAGACGTACAGCGGCAACAATAGTCAAATTCCAGTTACCATTTCCATCGTCTTGCTGGACAAGACAGGACTGAGGCTCTTGGATAATCACAGCGTCAGAATACAGGAACCCATGTCCTTCGTTATCATGGAGTTCAGCATCTCCAGAAGCAGGTTTGACCGTCACATTGAAGTTCGAGATTCCCTTAGGGAGATCCACAGAGAATGAGTAGAACTGGAGCGTGGGGGGAAAAGTAAGCATGATAATAAATGACCATCAGGGATGCCCTCTTACCTGGAAACTGTAATCGTTAGCAGCGCTGACGCCCTCCCCACCGTTCTGATTCGGCTTCCTCGTAGAAATCGCATCAGGACTAATGGCACCATCTGAGTCGGCGTACTGCAGCGTGACAGTGAGATCCCTGTCCGTGCGCTTCGTCGTTTCAACCCGAATATAACCTTCGAATCTGACAGTCCCATCCGAGTTGAGACTCGTTTTCATAGTGACAGGTTTCACGGGTAGGGGAACGAGAGGCTCCGAGAGTGTAACACCGTTGGGAACAGTATCGATCATTCGCTCAAAGATACTCTTGCAGGTCGCCTGGAATGTGTTCTTCTCAACCATGGCTTGCATTGTCTTGTTTCCATCAACAGAGAACACTCGCAAATCAGAGTTGGTCTCGTTGGGTCCCTTCACCAGAAGATTTTGCGTAGTATCATCGAGGTATTCAGTAACGACAGTTGTGTCGAAGTTGGCGAATGAAGTATCGAAGTGCTTGTGAGTTGTGTTACTACTGTCACCGGCGATCTCAGGAAAATCATTCCCATGGATTCCGCCAAGAGCTAAAGACAGTCAGTAAGGAATCAATTAGGTACAGTCAGATCCATACTCACTGTGTCCACAAGCAACCATTTGTATCATCTCTGCCTCATTGAAACCCATTGTGGCGAATTGGGCCACAATAGTATCAATACCATCTGTAGGCTCAGGGACACCCTCTGGACCCGCTTCAGAGGCATCCACACGTCCAACACGTATGTCGACCTCTGGTCCTCCACACATACGAACCGAGACGTAAAGCCCCAACGCTATGAGGTCAGCGATGGACGATCTTGTGGTAAAATGTCCCTGGAAGAATTCCATCGTGTTGTTGATGAAAAACCCAATATTTTCACCTCGTTCAGTCTCGAAGATAATGGATCCGTCGAGCCCACCCGTCCCAGCTTGAGCGTCATGGGTAGCCATGTCATGAAAAGCTAAACGAGTCTGATATGCAAAGGTGAGCATCCAGATTCTACCCCTTCTCCAAGACGTTCTGAGCTTACCCATTCAGCTGCGTTCTGCCGACCTTCAATATTAGTTCCAAAAGCACAAGGCTTCACCTCGTCGAAAAAGCCTTCCCGAAGGAACCCAGCCTGTTGGAACATAAGGGTCTCCATCCTGTCCTGGACGGGTGAGGGCCATGTGTAACCCTTCACCAGCGAATATAGAGAAGAGGAATACAACAGTGACTTCGGCGTGAAGAACCTCATCGTAAGATTCAGAGTGAAATAAAAGATCAAGGGAGGAGACGAAAGTCTACTGGAGCTGTTCCTGGTTCATCACGACTCTTATAGACCAACATCATACATACTGGGCAAATGAAGCCGGCGTGTGTAGAGTTTCGTCGTCGCGCATGCGATTGCTCTAACACCCGCATGGTAGGGAAGTAGCGCTTAACGTAGGTTTGACCACTCATCGCCATTCTGTTTGTAAACCGGAGAACGGGAATGTGCAAGGTCTTGATGCTATTGATCCGGTGTCGATCCTGGTGTCGATCCTGTAGCCTGAGTCTTGATTTGATACTATGATTTACCCAGAGTTTCAAAATGTTTTCAAGGTGCATTGCAAAACAGCACATCCACGGCTGATACTGCTCTCCGGATAGTCCGGAATCCAATTGAATATGAATATACTTTCTGTSWGATTTTTGGGGCCCGATGACATCATTAAACTTGTGAGTTAGCCACCGGAGCTGTGAGGAGGTGGCGTCGCGAAGCGACGCCGGGCGACGATCAGCGAAGGTGGAACTGATTTTATATTTACTCATTATTGTCAGCCTCGAACCTGCCACGCTTTGCGATGGCCCACACCCGCTCGTTCTGAAAGGTTCTCATAGTCACGTAGATAAGAATATGTTTGTATATTTATAACTAGAATGTATGGTAAAATACTAGTTGTGCGAGTAACCTTACCTCGAAGCACCATTGTTGACTTGCATGCCAAAATTCCATAGACTTTGGATTCACCCAATTCGAACTTTCTTCCGCTCTAAGATTGAGTTGTCGGTCTTATAGTGGTGAGATATATTCACCCATCAGACATGCTTGAGCCTTGAAACACAGGGAGGGTGGGGACATCGGGTCTGGGAGCTGGGGCAAGGTCTGAGTTCGGCTCCGTGTCTGTCTACCTCGNCTATCTGACCTGCCNTAATGTCCCTGGGCGCCTCTCGCCACATCTCCCTCATCCTATCTCACTACTCCAAGGGAAGCATCAGAACGACTCAGATTGGAAGCGAGATATACTGTACTTATGAGACTCAATTGCTTGATCCCAATTCTGTTCAGGGGGGATTAGGTCAAGCGCCCATGCCATCTTCTTCTGCTCGAGTAGTCCTGTTCCTTTAATGAGGTGATATCTAGACCCATAGATGAAAACAAATGTATCCAATCAGCCATGCCATTTCTCTGTACTATCCCAGATATTTTGGCAGTTGTCCTTAGGATCAAAGAAGAGAAGACATTGTTGTCTATGTAGGAGGCGCCAAATTACAAGGCCTCTGTTTTCGAAATAGTGTTGGTTGGAGTAATGCTAAGTATTCGAGCCTGAAGAATGTAATTGTGAAGCATATGTTCAATTGAAGGCCTTGTTCCGGAAAGCGGAAGTGCAGAACTCTACATGAAGTCTGCACTGAATCGTGGGTCGGCTTGTGAGATTACTTTAGAACCAGCTCTTAAACTTTACTCTGTCATCGTTCATACAAGCNTACATGCAGTAATCCACAATTATCCCTCTCATTTCCTGCATTCTCCTCTTGCGACTATTCTAAGAGCCGGACTGGACATCGTTCAGGGAATGTACACCTACCATATTTGCCCCCCCCCATGGTGGTTGCAGAATCAGTCACGTAGCGGGTGAAATTTGGATGTGGTACCATTGTATTCCCTCAATTGTCTATGCCCCCATATCCCACGCCTCCACAACAACAAGTTGCATGTCCAGATACAACACTTCTCAGCCAGTCTTGTTGACCAAGCCATGTACAGCTTGGTAAACCTTGTCCTTACCAGATCCTTCAAAGAATACCTTGTCCGCAATCACGTCTCTCTCTTTTTCTTTCAAATAACACACACACTGTATATTCTCTTTTTATACTCAATGTCACCATAACCAACACCTGCCAAGGTCCAGTGTCACAGCCCCAACTTGGTGTTATGTAGTATAAWTCCATCTCCCTCCCTCCCGCCCATCTTATTCCAACCACTACGTCAGGGGTGATTTGGCAAGCTGATAGTCAACGAGCCAAGTCTTCAACCTGAATCTGTTCAGAATCGTAGTAGACGCACCTTGAATCCATTCATAGACAAAACTTGTTATACTCACCGATTGAATCACACAGTCCTAATAAATCATCTCTATTCTTGCAATGGTTCCTGGCCCATTCCCTTTCAGATCCCAAAGTGGTGGGCCATTTGCATCACCTTCTACCAACCTAGCCTGGGATGTATCCATGACAGGTATCATTGTTCAGCCGCCGAATACTCATTTGTTGACACGATTCGTGAAGAAATAGGACATGACTGCGACACATTTCCAGGAAAGCGATAGCACGAATTTTGAAAATGACAGGGCAAGATCATGAAGAGGGTAGTATTTCAAAGTTTACGACATAAACTGTACCATTGTAACACCCTATTAAGTACTGTGAATATGAAACATTACTCACAAAAATGGTCAAGGAGTCCCACATACCATCTCTGTTGTGCTTACCATCAGGACACAAACATTCCGACAAGTTGAAAGTCGAAGGAGCCACGATTTAGAACTTGCCTACTTGGCATAGCCTTCCCCGAAAAGATTTTGAATGGCAGAGAAGATATCGAGGTTGTGTGGGCTTGTTTGTCTTGTTATTACGTAGTGGAAATGGATGCCGGGCCGGGACGTTTCTCCCTCGCCCGCCACGATGTATGTATACATGTACTCTCTTTAAGTTTAACCCATGCCCTCCAAATTTCAAACGGAAATATCTCTCCCAGAATAGATAGCTAATCTCGTTGATTTTTTACACCCTTGTTGTCATTTAATCCTAGGGCATCCCTACCTATTGAACTGCTCGAAATAGTGTTCAAGTATGCAGTCCTCCTAGTAAATTGGAACTCAAAAGCCTGTATTATGTCCGTGCCTTTGGTCTATGATTCAATCAAGCCTCTGTAAACCCCCAGTCACATCCCTTAAAGGCACATTTACCGTCCATATATTTGGAGCCAGCAGAGAAGGTACATATGCCTCAGGGAAGGCTCAATGAGACAAAATTTCAAGGATATGGATGTTTGAAGTGGTGGAAGGTGGTAAGGCAACAAACATGGAGAACATAAACGCCACATTCATTCGACAATACGTCATGCGGATGACATCACGAGGAATGGATTCCCGCGGTGGACCCGAGTGCGGTGGGTGAAGAGCTGTGCGTCATTTGAGACAGCTCCTTACAACCTACCACGATGAAAGCTACGTCGACGAACATCCCTGGCTACTACGGCGCCGGCTCTGTCGAWTWACCGTGACACTTGAGATTCGAAGGGAACAGGGTTTCAACTGCCCGGGAAAGTCTCTAGTGCCAATTCACTCCTGTCCCAATGATATTGGCATCGAACTCGAGCGGAAGGACAAGGCGGATCGGTACTCAGTGGACGGATAGCAAACCTTGGACTGCTTGAGAGCTCACGCGCTCACGACCAGACTCGACTCTCGAGCTTCTCGGCCAAGAGAGGACTTCGAACGAGGTATAAAANGGATGGGATAGAGAGTGCTGGACTCCATCGGTCTGTTGAACAGTCCTCTCAAGCACACTCACTCACACAACAAATCCACTCTTGTCTATCTCCAAACTAATCTACTCAATATGGTATGTCCCTCGCTGCCGAGTATAGCGATTTCAGCCATGCTCATCTAAACTGCTCCACAGGGAGAATCTGTCATCGATTACGACGGCTACGCCGCAGCCTCTGTGGCGGCATGCAAGCATGTCAAGAAGAAATACGGCGTTGAAGACGACGAGATCGAGCTCTACTATGGGTATGCCACTCTCCTTCCTTGATTTGTGTCCTTTCTGACTCTCTTCTCCACAGGCGTATGGGTGACGGTGAAGGCGAAGTGGTCGGTATCCAACTCAAACAGGCCTACAACAAGGTCAAGGTCCTCGTCAGAATCGACATCGAGCTGGATACAAGGGCATCCACTTCAATGCAATCAACCAAGCAGACTCTGACGACAAGCTCGCTGCCTGTATCAAGGGCACAGACAACATGGATTGGGATGACAGGAGGGCTCTTTACATGGACTATATCGAGGGCATCAAGAACCGCCCTGCAGCGGTCATCTGGGATTGGTGGTGCATGGGAATCGTCATTTATTCTTCCCCACACTGTATGATCTAAGATATTCTATGTCTACCAGTACTTACTGACTCTATGTTCTACATTCATTTATACTATACCTCCGCGCCTGGTGCTTCCAATTTTTGGGGTCCCCTTGATGGCATGGTATAAATACAAGTCTACTACTGAACAGACTTTTGTCGCACGCTTTATCAAATACCCAGTGACTTTGCCATTTTGCTTCAAACACGTAACAATCTAATGTTCTCTACTCTGGATGCACCTCCCACTCTAACATTCTCACTCCTCAGCCCATGAACAAAGAAAAAACACCCTATTACAAACTTCAGGATCACCACACGGACTTCTTATCGCCTCTTGCCCCACAATATTTTGCCTTTGAGGCAGAAATAGCCCCTGACAAGAAAGGGGACAAGCGCGCTTGGATCCTTGCACATATTTGGCCTCAATTCATCCGCAACTTCATCATTGAAGATGGCGCAATGAAGTCGGTCCAAGCGGTAAGGTCTTTCATGGTAGAATCTATGGTGACTACTCTCTTACTATATGCAGAGTGTCTGTCGGTATTTCTATAATGAGGCAGCGAAG
>LBLO01000773.1:0-16485 GCA_004354395.1 Chondrostereum purpureum | reverse complement strand
GCCATGCGGCACTCGTCGAATGTTTTTCTTCATTGAAAAGGCTACTCGTATCAGTGGCCTGTCTAACACGTCAACCAAATACTCACGGAGTCGCAGTAACCAACCCTCGTCCGTCAGATTTGGTCGCTCTACAACACCCAGGAATCGAACACCTCGACATCTTGGGCTTTCCTGACGCGGTCTTCGTCAATCTACCACCTCGTTTTAGGAGGCAGAGGCATCCCATCGTCGATATAGAGAGCTGTCCCTTGCTCAAAGAAGTCCGTATTATACACCAGAGTGCGTATTGTCTAGATGGAGTGTGGGGGTTCATAGACTTCTTGACGGAACCTAATGGCAGAGGCGTACTCACGCTTGAGCACCACGATGGCGCGTTCGAGCACGTTTCAATCGAGGGAAATGTCATGGCCTCTGATTACACTCCGGCTGTATCCTTTGCCACTTTATTTGGTTATGGTAGTGCAACAGGGAATCGTATTAGCTGTACTTCTGACGGTATGCGTGTATTCGTCGATGTCGTAGAATAGATCTAATATGGTGTGTCTTACAACCATCTAGACGTGAAGCCTATCCACTATTTGCTCGGAAGACATCCTCCAAACAAATTAGACAGAGCCCGTTAAACGAAAGACTTTAGCAGTATAGGCCGCCAAAACGGGCAGCGTGTTAAATGCATGAGAATTTGCCCTCTATACGTTGTAAATAACAAAAATATATATGCATTATCACATTATCATACGTACCACGTTCGACCCTTTATTTCTTTTTCCAATAAACGCGGCGTCGATTCCATATAATCTTGTCCAACTTCGATTCTGACGAATTAAACGGGCGAAATTGCCTGGAAGACACCTTCCATACAACTTTAGCTGAGAATATAGTGAGAGAAGGAGGTTATATTGCACGAGAGACATCTCTCAAGCAATATAGGTTGGAAGATTGTGGCAGGAGGTTGAGATGTGATGAAGCCGAACGCGGTGTAGTCTAGTACCGGCACCGCGTGTGGCTTATAATTCTAAGCACCAGGGAACAGTGGGTTTTTATTTAGTAGTGGTTATCAATTGTGTTATAGTACACGTTTGTCTAGCTATCGAACATATGATATTGTATTTTGATTCAGTAATTGTGAGTGACGAGCAATCGTTATGCGGCGTTCGGTTATACCATATACACAGTATACGCATTATCCCTCTGTTTGGATAGCATCTCGTTCTCATCCGTTTTTTTTTGTAATACATGGGATAACAGTCTATTTCAACTGTATTTAATACAAAGCGACCATCTACAAGCTCGTACCCTTTTTCAAACCCTTCAACTGCCTTTTCACCTTCTTTATCATCCGCTCTCCTTTCGAGACGACTTCGTTCATATCATTCTCGATCAGTGGTTGTAGCCAAAGGTATGGAACTCTCCCATCTTCCCGCACACTGTTGGCTTCATTGACCATTCTAGTCATCCTCCTAACCCACGCCTTCCTCTTCTTCTGGTACCAACCGCGTTGGACTGAGGCGACGGTGACTTTTTGACGATTCCATTCGTTCGTCAAGAGATTGAACTCGCGAGTAAGGGTTCGAACGGCAGCGACGACAACATCGCGACGTTGTTGCGATCCCTCGCGCCAGAGGCGGATTTGTTCCCTTTTCTACAACTGAGCGTCAGAGGGTGCCGCCTCTCTGAAATATTCCGTAGCCACTTACCTCNTTTTTTCGTGCCCAAGCGGTCATGGTTGTAAACGACAACAGAATGTGAGATCAAGTGCTGCGTTGCACTGTTCCTATCTATCGCCTGTATCCTAATTGCCTGTTAGTTTGCCTGTTAGTTTGCCTGTGGCGCGCGTTAAAATTTCGCAGATCGCCTCATTCTCACCTCCGCTGTATTGCCAATTCTTTTCTGAATAGATACGAGAAAGAGGTGAGGGGTGGGATAAAGGTTGAATAGGAGTACTGATTTAAAGCAGGGAAACATATAAATCGCTGTAGTTGAGATACATCAACTACGCGGTGTGCATTGGGAAGCAACTGCACCTCATCAACGTTCTATATAGCTTTGTTTGATTCTTCGCGTCGCGTTCAGTATGCGCCCGGATTGGTTCAGACGCTTGTTCATACGTTGAATATTCTGTACATGTTACGACTCTCTATTGATTCCCGCTGGGTTCTTCTTCCATTTCGGTTGCGGCCAAGTTCACCACCCTGGCGAACTTGTGTTCATCAACATCTTCGTCGTCTGCCTCGATCAACAGCTTTCGTTTGGGCTTGGCCATCGCTGCTAGACGTAGTTCGTTGTGTTCTTTGATGCATATCTATACATAGTTTACATCATTAAATGCTGCAGCATCGCAAGGGCTAGTATACGCACCTCCGTGAACCTAGAATCAACGAGAATTACGGCCCGCAAGACCCTCAACAGCTTTACTTTCTCGATTTTATTCTTGGGTGCCTTGGTGGGTACGACGGTGTAAGAGAACTGGATATTTACTACATCCCCTTTTTGAATGACGGACGGTTTGATAGTCAAATAACTATGCCAATGTTAATCCTGAGTGTGCGAGCGATATTGGATACATACCTAATTTTCCCGGCCCTAACAACCTCTTGTAAATACAGTACTTCATTCTCAGACGTATACAGGAAATTCTGTCCTGAGTGCCGGGAAATTACGCCGTCCGGGTCAATTGAGGTTGGTACTGATAGGGTGTCGCTCCCGTCCGTCTGTTCCACGGGCGTGACATATCTGTTGTTGAATTCTAGTGCCCGATGTTCTCCGCAATAAATTTTTCTCTCGTCCTCTATTTCACCTTGTACCTGGCCAAACCGTTTATAGAACATCTTCATACGGTCAGATACTTTGCAAACTTTGTCGAACTGCGCTCCGCCTAATCCAGTGATGGTAATGGACTGTTTGAGGTATTTCAGACGACTTGCGTCAATGCTATTGTCTTATTAGTACGCAGGTGGTATGTAGCACGACAGTACCACTTACTTCATGTGTTTAGATAGCGGCGGTAGCTTCATGTAGCACGCCACACCTTGTACGCAATGGACTTTTTCCATGCGATCTTCAACAGCTAGTAATCGCCAGACTGTTGGATCTGTAGACATCGACACCATGATGCTTTTGTTCCAATCGGGATCCTAAAGACGGTGAGTATCCTTTGTTAACAGTTAGGAGACCTCCGCTTACGTCGTCTAGAGTGAACACTTGGCCCCTAGCCAATTCCCCCTTGTCGTTTGCTATCTTGAGAGCAAGTTCATCTACCATGTTTGCTAGTTTATATTAGAATAATATACCTTCCATCGTAATATAGCCTACCTGCGTCGTTTATTGGGTAGTGCCGGTCCATAGTGGAAAGAATTTTATCAACAAGGGAAAATGTCTGAGTGTAGACCGCAACGGAATTTATTCGTTTTTTGTATGTTCCGTTCGATCGGGCGATTCATAAGACAATACAGCGGCGCATATTCGATCACATTCCTGCCTTGAATGCGGATTAACACGCTGTAGATATATGTCCCTTCAGTAATGTTTATACCAATGTAACCGCATTATTTTTATGATTCCATAGATATCCCTAACGATATACATCCCAAGGCGTCTCCGAGCACAGGGTGCTGGTGCATTTCTGAACTTTAAATTTGAAACTGCATAGCGGGGGTATATAAAGCGTTTCCATCCTATTTTTTTCTTTCATCCCTCCCATGTCGTCGAATAAACGCAGCAGTCGTGGAATCCCGAAAGAGTGAGTGGCCTTTTCAATGGCAATGCAAGCTGCTGACCCCTTATGAAACCATAGTCTACCAGCCGCGGACACCCCAGCAACTACGTCCAGAAAGAGGGGCCGCCCCAGGAAGTTAGTGGCCCCTAATCCCTCACTCCCCAATATCTAAACTTATTCGTTCACCACAGACAGAAGGAAGAGGATCAAATCCACGTCAATGCTTTCCTTGATCTTGAAGCCGTCGAAGGCGAAGAGTATGTTGTCTGTTGTGCTTGTGGATTGTTATTAACTTCCCATAGTGAAGAGGATGACGAGGAGGAGGACGAGACGCCGCCTCCACCAAAGAAAAAGAAAGCGGTCCCGTCATCTGCCAGCCACGAGGACAAATCGGCAGGCAGCTACATGAAACTTGTTGAGAAGCGTCCAATTATTCCTGTCAAAAAGAAGTAAGCTTTATTTGCTTTGAATTGTCTTCTGTCTCATTCGTACCTATAGGAGCCAACCGAACATCAAGTCTTACTTGGCAGAGGCGGAGGTCGATGAAGGCGACGAAGAAGATGAGGAGTAAGTCGCCCTACTTCTAGCTCGGTATCAGCTAACCCTCTTCTCCAGAGAAATTCAAGAGATCGAGAAGCCGGCGTTCAAGGCGGCAATCGCAAAGCAGAAAGCGAAGGCCACTGTGCCTGCGACGCCTGTCCGAAAGACTAGGTATGCGTTTGCACACTGATATAACAATCTGCTAATGGTCCACAGTTCCGCCGTCAAGTCTTTACCCACCCCCCAGGCTACGCCAGGAAAGAGGGTGGCAAAGCGGAAGCCTATAAAATCTGCTGCCCTCGTTGTCGAATCTGAAGACGAGGAGTCCGCGGCGCACAGTGAAGAGGACCGAGCAGCTCCCCTTCAAAAGAGAGCAGCCGATGGCGAGGACGTTGATTCAGACGATGAACCAATAACCAAAGCGATCAAGCCTGTAAGGAAGGCCAGCGCGTCTAAGGCCAAGAAGATAGTCGTTATGGATGACGACCAAGTAGAGGAGGATTTGCCTGCAAGGTAAGGCATCTTTATTCCTGTTAAATCGATTTTAATTTATTCTTCAATAGACGCACGAGGAACATAAGGCCTCACCCTATGTTTCCTGAGCATGTTTCAAGTCGTTGCTGCGTCAACTCTTCACTGACGTCCGCCTTTTCTTCCAGAAATGCTGACAACGTTGAAGCAGATNGCAAAGTCTCGCCGTCGTAAGTGCATCATATATCCCGTTCGTTGGTTTCTAATGAAAAGCGTAGAACCCAAAAGGGAAAGAGAAAGACGTGAGTACATTATTTTCTCCAACACTGCACCCACTGACGCTCTTTGTAGTGTTGAAGACGACTCTGACTACGAGGATAGCGGTCGCCAGACGCGCGTTCGAACGTATGTTGTTGATTCGTATCGATGCGTGCCCCGCTAATGGTTTTGTAGGAATGCAACAAGAGCCGTCGCTCCGAAGAAGGCAAACGTTGTGCGTCCTGTTGTCCCATACGTTTTGTTATCTCCTCTAACTTTGATTGAGAAGAAATCATATAAGTCAGTATACTATCAAACCCTATAAGTCGTATTACTGACCAGGTCATAAAGGCGCATTGACGCGGATTCTGATTCCGGCCTGTCCGCGCATTCGATCGAGTCTCTCAATAGGCGTCTACTGTATGTTGTTTCATATCTCGTCTTCAATTTTGTTGAAAACACCCGATTTAGTGAAGATGAAAAGAAGGACAAGAATCGACCAATCCTGGCATCGGATGACGACACCCCGTCTGAAGGTACAACAGCGATTCTGGAGAAGACGCCGGCGCCGTTGACGACAATAGGACAGCAGGAAAAGATACGCAAGTAAGCCGGTCGTCTTGCCTGCCATCCGTGTGCTGATCCAATTGTTCAAGGCGCCTCGAAACTAAGATGGATATGCATTTAGAGCAAGATTATCCAAATGCAAGCCTGCCAGCAGTTGCATCGAACCCTCTGTACGTGATGACCACGTTTCTTGGAGAACATACAAAGAAATACAAGCATGCTCGTGTTCTTCCCATGGTTTGTAAAGATGAATCCGTCCGCATGTACGTCGCGTCGTCTTTCTGGTTTCATTGTACTGACGGTC
Source organism: Chondrostereum purpureum (assembly GCA_004354395.1). Classification (NCBI taxonomy): domain Eukaryota; kingdom Fungi; phylum Basidiomycota; class Agaricomycetes; order Agaricales; family Cyphellaceae; genus Chondrostereum; species Chondrostereum purpureum. Next base: position 10,630 of record LBLO01000773.1, on the reverse strand, counting down.
ATATAGCCCATGGTTCGGCGCACTTGAATTCAAAGGATTTGGCTCCGTTGTATCTCCTTTATACGATGATCCTGCCAAAGCCATTATGGCCAATAAAGCGACGGCAAAGGGTAGTCAACGTAGCGGACCAGTCAACGCTGTGTACACCGTCAGCCCCAACGAAAAGAAGAACGGCAGGAACACACCAACCATCCTCGCGATTCCTGGTGTCACCGTCCTGTCCAAACTCCACGTCGATGAAGACGACGCCGTTCATTGGACAACCTCTCAGCTCCGCAAGGCAGTTGTTGTCAGAACGACTGGAAACATCGTCGACATCGTCATCAACTTCTGTGCTAAAGCGTGTGGGTTCGAGGATTACGTGCATAATGTGCAGGTGTACAAGGACATCATCGCGTTTGTATCGAAGGCGATCTATAAGGATTCTACGGCTCGCCCAACCTATCAAATTGCCCACAACGCGTCTCTTGAAGAATCTGACGACGAGGTACCCAAACCGTCTTCATCCAAGGTAGCAGTTCAACCTTTGAATTGGATCTGGGCTAGGGAATTCCACGATGAAAGTACGTGTCGAGTTCTCAATAGATGACGCAGAGAATTCTAATTTCATTATAGTGCCTGTATTCGACGCCCGAGGCACAAATTTCCGTGCGAGGCCGCAAGATTTCCACAGGATGAACGATCTCCCCCGTATTCGAAGTGAGTTGGACGACAACACTGCCGTCGTGGTGTACTTCAATCCAAGTCTCTACAATTTCGACCATGATGCCCGCGAAGTATCTCTAGGATTTAATTTGCTTGCTGTTGTCGTCGTTGGAAACGTAGACATCTAGGTGGACGTGTGTCGATATCGTATTGTAAGGGGGTTGAAAGAGTGAAGGGGTCGTCCGTGATGTTTCAGTTTAATTTGTATTCCTTATCTGAACAATAAAAACCTAAAAAACCAGCTGGTTTCATTACCAGTTAACCCAACAGTTGTGTATTTATGGATTGCAAGAACTTACTATCGGTGTATCAACGACGATTTCTTCTTAATACTCGACAGCTGTATTGAAATTAGCACGCGGGACATCCCACATGTTAACGAGCTGAATTCGAGTTAAGGATAACGATCCAGCTTATACGAGGTTCAGGCGATGGAAGGATCGATTGTGCAATTCATATAAATTATGCGTTAGCACAGGGGGGGCAATTTGCATGTTAAGGAATCGTAGACAAATGGTAGCGAGTATGGGGAAGTCGAAATATAGCAGACAGCTAAGAAATGACAAGTTTTGTGATAACACGCGAGACACCTCGCATGTTATGTTGTCGTCGTCGGAAGGTAAAAAGAAAATGGTTGTATTTCTAGATAGACGGTCGCGAGGATTGCAGGAACAAGCTGAACGAAGATTGATGGTAAGAGAAGAAGAAGGTGCGCTCCGACTAACAGGATGAGCATTAACACACGAGACATCCCGCATGCTAAAGATGTTGTTGTCCTGGATAGGTGGAAAAAGAATAATAATATTCAAACTAATACGGAGGACACCTCCCATACTAGCATTGAACGTGATCGTCAGAGTAAGAGTTAACTCGTGGACCGGTCCGACGTGTCCGTGTCAACAAGGGCAAACCATGCTCGGTGTCCGGATAAACCGGTCCGTTTTCACGTGACTGCCGCGCGTCATCTTTCATTGAAGTTCAACTCCTTGAATACCTTCAACATCTACTTCCATTATTGTTTGAGAGGTGTCTCTCGAACAATATTTCTCATTCTTCTATCTCTTAATTATTATTGCAGTTGTCTGGAAGGTGTCTTCAGGACAATTTGTGTTTGCATCAGCTTACTCGACACGAATTGAAATCGTCCGGCTCTCTGTCGGAATCAAATCGTGTATACGTTCATTTGTAGGGAACCCTTTTAATCGTCGAAACACGGTACGTAATCAGCTCTTGTCTTTGTGTACTTTTTGTTTATTTCGGGTTGAACCTATTAGATAAGATCCCACACATTCTCTCTTCTTACCACAACCCATAACTGTTTTCCCATCGGAAACCATCTTCGCCGATTCCCTACCTACAACATAGTCTAGTCAACGGCGTATTTACGCGTTTTTGTGTATCAATTGTCTGGAAGGTGTCTTCCGGGCAATTAGTGCATAAAAGTTGATTTCTCTCCATTCGTTAGAACGTTGGATTCACACGTTTTTTTTGAGCTTACGCGTCACTACCATAGTATTATATTCGACTGAGGTTTTAATACGGTACATCTATAATTATCTTTATTTTGTTATTGAAATTTATAGAGCTTATATGGTCTGTTAGACATCGTTGGACACGAACACGTTATATCTCCAATTGACTTTGCCATCTTCTAGGTAGGTTTCATTGTCAATTGTATTGTGTAATTGTACTAACCAGCGTGCGCGTCAAGCTCATTATCTACATCACATGGACGGCTTGGTACGCTGAAGTTTCTCATGCTATTCGTGTACTTATAAATATGTGTATGCCCAGAAGGACAAACTTGTTGTGCATCGGTTCACCGAAAACAACGTCCCTTATGTTTTGACCAGTTTGAATAGGAGCAAACTTACTCAACGTCCTTCCGTAGGCCCGTCTGAACCAGCGGTTCCTCCCTTTGTACTCCGAAGGCAATATCAATGGAGCTCTATCTTTCCCCACATAGCGTTCCTACCCACTTACCGGCGCGACGATCCAATATGGCCCCTGGATCGTGTGGGCATATTCCGTTGTTTAGACACAAATTATACCATCGAGCACACTTCCAACGGTTGGGGGCTTGATCCCGTGACTCGCTCCCGTTGGTCAAAAGTCGAACGGATCTTAGAGCAAGTCCATCGAGTTGCGGCAGGTCCTACAGAGAACGGACCCCTGTTATTTCCGTTGGAGTTCTCTGAGGACGTCAGGCCTTTTTCCTGCGGCTATACGTATGCTTATTCGGATCGTGAGCTTGCAGCTGCTGCAGCTAAGCGCTCCCTCGAGGCATTTCCTATTCTAATGGCGCTCTGTTCTCTTACTATCTACATGAGAAATGGGAAACGAGCTGGGGTCGACGTGGATGCACTTTCCTACATTCGGCGAACAGGGGAAGGTAACCGCGCTTATACGTANCCAGAATGGGCGCGGGAGTTGGCATCCCAAGGCATGCAGTATTCAATCATCGATGACATCTGCTTTTCTTGGATTGCAGACAACTCGATAGCCAGGATTGGATGTTGCGTTCTTGCCGACAACCCTCCGCCGTTCAAATTCTGGAACGCGATGACATCTGCTGATGTAGGTATTTGGGTTTGTTGGACGGAGAAGATGCTTTCAGACGGGGTTGCGCCCGATTCTTTTCTCGCCCCATATTTTCCCAGTGGCCTTGAACCTTCCACTATACCTAATCCCACGTACCTGCCGCCCGATGTCAACAGCAATTCTGCAACAGGTTCTGCATGGGATTATATACCATCCAGCGCAGAGCTTGCTGCCTGTACCTCCGCTCCCAAACCGAAGACGACGCACGGTCATATCTACGGTGAAGATATATCAGCATATTTTAATAGACAAGACGCGAAGAGGGAAGCCTTTTACGCTAAACAGTCGCCGAGGGAGAGGCAGAGTCGTTTGGATCGTATTGCTGAGTACAAAAGAGATCCTTTCCCTGGTAAAAAAGGTCCACTATGCTACTTATGGGAGCGCGATGATAGTAGGAACTGGGTCCGAAACCTCTTATCGCGTGGACAGGTGCAAACCATGTTCGATCTCTATGGGCCGAATCAACGTAAATACGATGATATGAACCATTGCTGGGATATATGCGAGGAGTGGGACCCTGATGTTTTCGTCGTCGATGAAAGTGACGACGAGGAAGACTATCATATTGAAGGCCTTGCTCCGATTCAACTACACCCTCCTCCTCTTTCTCCTGCCGTTCAATCTGAAACGCAGTCCACGTCAAATTCAAACGTAACTGACGTAGAGTTGGCCGAGCTAATAAGCACCAACGTCGCCATAAAAGATACCTCGTCTTATCCTGCCCCTTCTCTGTCCGCTATCATCCACAAAATGTTCGGTTTTATTGAAGACAACTCCCTTCATAGGGAACGCCATTACAAATATTCAAAATTGGTGGCTATCCTACAGGAGCACAAGAAAGCTGGGGATCCGCTCTCTGAGGCGGAAATGTGGTTTGTGGAAGCGCTGGTTGATCATCCCACGTCCATCCCTTCAACCATGTGGGATTTGCATCCAAGCAGCACGCGCTTTCGTTTCCATCTTTCAGATTCAATTGAAATCAAGCGCCTTGTATTGGAAGACAAAATCCCGCATTACACTATTATGTTCAAAGACGACCCATCTGCCCTTGCCTTCCACGTAGTTTTGCGCTCGCCTTACATCATCTTAGCGTGTATACGCCACCAAGCGTTATTCGCTGGTCGATCAGACAGGCTTGTAAATTGGCTCGTAACAACAGGGTGTCAATTTTTTGCTCTTCGTGGCCACGGTTATGTCCCCCCTGCGTATAACGTCGATCCCGTGTGTCTTGGTTTTCGACCCAAGGGCTACCGGCCGATCCATGACGTGGATTATCCTTCCTACGAAGCAAAACGGGATGCGCTGTTGAAGGGCCCTCGCGGCCGTGTTGCGTTGACCATGGGGGGCATTATTCGTAGGTTGGCTTTGGATGTGTTGGATGTGGACTGTATCTTCGACGGGCCTACTGGGCTTGAATTGCGGCAGCCGAAACAAGTCTTTTTGACAAAAAAAGATTGTTTGACCGTCAGTTACAGCGACGATGCTCTTACTGACGACGAACTGGATTTAATATCGGGCGTCTATTCTGTTCATACAGACCTAGGGGATCAAATCGCAATGATGTCCTGGTGGCCCAGACAAAGCACTTGGGATGTCTCGCCAATGAACGTAGGATATTGGACGTCTGGTTGCGAGAGTTGGTACCAGACACGTCTTACCAAAATCCGGTCGGGTTCGGTGGAGTTGCGGAGTGCCCATGAATGGCGGGGTGCTCTTAAAACGCAACGTGCATCCAAAGAGCTGGTTAAAACGTTAGACACCTACGCTGCACCTATTGTCGCCTCATTGGTTCGGACGATTGGACCTGAGTAATTTTGTTTTTCCTTGTTTTTCTTACGTAATATTTTTCTTGCTACGTTTACCACCGCCATCGTCCTGTCGATATTGCTTTCTCCATCCCGTTATGCTTCATATCCTTTGGTTGGGGGCCATCTTGTTGGCCCTCTCTTGGATTAAATACGTTGATCTATCACTTTCTTACACCCAAAAACCTACGCAGGCGCCGTTTTCTTACAAATTTGAAGAACACTGTACTCTCTCCTTCATCACTAGCTCCTATACATCTTACATCGATATTCCTTCGACCTGTCCGTGTTTCGCAGACGGTTGGAACAACGCTTTATTTCCTGCGTCGCTCAACAATGCGGGTGTTCGACTTTCAACATCTGGTCTCTTTTGGAACGCGGATGGGATACGTTCGACTTCCATAGCCGACCCTTGTCTCTATTTGGTAGCGCGTTTGATATCTGGTTCTGGTTATGTTACGGTGCGATTGGTCTCTTTCGTTCAATACACTGAAAATACTGTCTGCAGCGTTATGCCATTCTCCATTAGCCTCGAGCCATTACCATCTAGCCGAGTACTACTATCGTGTAGTCTCGTGCCATCTCATTTTAGCGCTATCTTGTCCAGATTTGCGCCAGTTTATCAAACTCCAACTGTCTCTTTTGTAAGGGCAGTTTGTGAAGATCCAAATATGTTGTCATTTGTTGCAGTGGAACCAACTATACCACATTATGATGTAAACCTTAGCAAATGTGTTGTTGTATATCGTTCATTTAATTCTATTGCTGTTTCTTGTTATTCTTGTCTGTTTGTATTGAGAATGGAAGACCCAACAAACTTATTCACATGGTATGAGTATTTGTTGAGTATGTTACATGCAACTTATATCCATTTACGTCCAGTAGAATTCGAGCTTAGGATTCCAACTGTAATTCCCTTATGTAGCTTGTTTGATTTTGGCTGGAAAGGGGATTGTGTTATATACAGACGAAATCATGATGTTTACTTGATCAGTGTGTTTTTAAGACGTAGCTATATGCTGCGTCATGATTATTCTATTTGTTTGTATAACTCTGCCAGTCCTAGTGGTTTGCTTCATTCTGATGGTGTTCTTTCAAATAACTTTGCATGCTGTAAATCTGTGGATATTTTCTTATACAATAGCATAGATTATATGAGTAATGGTAGGACTTGTGTTAGGAGGGAAAAAAATGCATGCAACATAATTGCAATTAGAAGAGATGTCAGAACACAATTACGTATGATTACCGGAGGTGGTCGTCCATCTAGCTTTAAATGGTCAGATATAAAATCATATACTGTTGGTTTAGAAAGTGATTTTGATGGTGAAGCATATAAATATACACTGGCAGATTATGTCCCTGAGATTCAGATTCAAGATACTTCCCTTAATCATGGTTTAATATACGTATATTTTCCACATACAAAACTAATGGCTAATACAAGTGTAGTAAATCTAAAGAAGATTGCACGCAGTCATGCAATTATTGTCCCTTGTAATATAACACGTGCACCTCTACAAATCTTACTTGAACAGCATGAATGTTCTAGTTACTGTCCGAAATATCTTTCAGTCTTCTCATTAACACCGATCCACAACAAACAAAAAAAATATTATAATGCTAATGTGTCTGAATGTTTAGATTCMAAAAAAGTGTATTATGAAAATGTAATAAAACCTAAAAAATTAGATGCAAATCAACGGAGAAATTTACGGCGCAAAGAAGAGGCAACAACTTTAAATCTCTCTTTGCATACTGAGAAACCTGATCGCATTATTAACCATTTTCCTCCTTTACCATTAAATACCGACAAAGAAATCCAAATTATTTCTGACTGGTGTAATGCCACATCTGCTTCACATTTAGAAGAAGATGGGTGTGCAGTCTGTGGACAATTGTGCCTTCTTAAAAACATGAGTCCTTTGCGAGCTGTTAAAAAGCAACTTAATATTCTTTGTATTCCTGGTATAACTAGAACAGAACGTATACATGGTGATGAAACAATAAAAGACGCTCCTGGACCTGTTATAAGTAATACTTTGGATACTATCTGCTTGGATTGTCGCAAGGCTGTACGATCTGGCAATATTCCACGAAATGCAATGGCAAATAATATGTGGCTAGGGGAGGTCCCAGATGTTTTAAAGAAGTTGAACTTCATGGAGCGTATGTTAATACAACGTATAAGACATAATGGCTGTTTTGTTCGTGTTGCTTCAGGTGTACGGAAGATGGTTGCACATGCTGTTGCATTTGAAGTGCCTGTAAGGAAAGTATATCATAAATTGCCTCCACCACTTTCTGATATAAATGAAGTAATGGTAATTTTGTATACTGGTSYAACCTGGTTGATGAAAACCCAGACAAGATAGTCGAGGCGGGGACGGACAATGTGATGAAGAAAATTGTGCTTGATCTGTTTCCAGAAGTTCTCAACCACCATGGTTGTTCGAAGGCAAGTGAGGAATGATGATGAGGAGCGTGCCCAAAGTTTCCACTTCAAGGGTGAGTACCAAGAAGTCCACATATAGCCCCAGACTTCACGAAGTCCTCGTTGGTGACAGAATGTGTACATCTCAAATACAGCAGTTCGGCGGATTGTAGCTGCTGTCCAGTCAGTTCCATCACATTCGGGAAAGAGGGGATGCATGCAAAAATGCTTTGTAAAGAGATGGAGAAGACGACTTCGATGAGGAGCAGGACAGAAGATATAGTCCTTGCTATCTGCAGTCTTCTCACCTTCCTCGAACATCCAATCTGGTCCGTCCTCCTGGTCCGTAGCATTGCTGTCACGTAGAAAGGTATCAACATCATCATCAAGATCCCCAGTCTCTGGGGCCTCTTCATTGTCATCTTCAGGACTATCATCAGTGGGAGAAAGTGCAGATGATGTAGCAGGAAGAGGAATAATCGATTTGATAATCCCTCCCAGTCGGATGGTAAGACGACGTGGTTGATCAGGCTCACGGGGAGGAACCTGAGAGTTCAGAGATCTACCATTCCATTGCCAGTGTATGGTTGGAATGTTGATCATAGCAACATATGTGTCCTAGACAAAAGTGAGACTAGATACCTGTAAAGTGAATAACTAACTCACTGAATTTGGACGAGTTGCTTGAGACTGTGGAACAAAGTCTGCATCAATGAATGAGAACTCGGAATGGGCCTCCTGTTCATCGTATGGCTTAGGCATGCGGCGCAGGACAGAAAGACATGTTTTGATAGCACGCAGAGCATGCCAGAAGCAAAGCTGGTGTTTAGCCTCAGGATAGACCTCAATGCAGCTCTGAATCTCATCCAGTCCTTGTCAGATAATGTGGCAATAAGATGGATACTCCATCTGTTACGTAGATGGGAGAGAGCTGCCTTCAGGTATTTTCGCTTTCCAAGAGCCTCGGCTCCAGAGTCCCGTCCCTTGGAATATAACAAAAGATACCCCAAGGGAAGACCCGAGCCATAGATCTCACCAATCATAGCAAAGACCTCATATCCTGAGCCATTGGTATTAACTAATTCCAGGTAAACTCATTGACAAGACATATAGAAATAGTAGAAACTCACAGGTTGAATCAATTGCAAGCTCACGAACACGTCCACCCCATTTCCGTAGGACTTCGGGAAGACAAAATGCAAGAGCCTTGTATCCTGGAACCTCAGGAAGCTCAATTTCTTCAACACGTGCATAAAGCCCTGGTCCGGTATCAGGACTGACTCTGGGGCCAGGGTTAGATGCCTCTTGAAGAAGAATCTTTGCTGATACCATCTCATCATCATCTCTTACCCACTCCTTCCGATGAATGCTATTCCACAGGTTGTAGACTGCCTTTCTGGAGTAGGCAATCTTCTTGCCATCTTTTGTAAGCTCCGTCCAAACCTAAGGTTCTGAAGGTTAGGCTACTTTCAAGTTATAGAGAGAAACTTACTTGGGTAGCAGCAAGTTTGGGATTGTCCTCAATATACTGCCGAACCTCATCGGGAACATCAATACACCAGTAGGGGATGTGGTCATCACTGTGAGTGATTTTGACAAGAACCACAGTCTCGCCCTCTAGAACAGTGATATGGACCCAACCCTCACATAGAAAGCTATCCATTGAGCCTTTATCTCGTGGTTTAGCACCTTCTCGTTTACTCTTTTTTGACTTGTGCTGTCGGGATGCACTTTGCGCACAGTTATACATGTACCGAGCAGACATGCCACCAGTATTCTTGTGCACATATCTGCTTTGGTAACTACAGGAATTTTAGAATGAGACTCAAAGAATATACTGTTACTTACATGAATCGGTAGCTCATTGCCTCATTAATTGCTTTAACCACCCCATCAGCTGTTTCCCGTGTATCATTTTTAACATCTGCATCTGACACAATGACACGTGCACACAAGTTGATGTGCCCTCTATGTGAAGTCAAAAGGGAAAGTATATCATGAAGAGAGATATTGTCAAGTTCAGAAAACTCATCTGACTCGGAGGTACCATGATCAGGATTGGTAATGGGAGTCTTCTTCTCTTTTCGCCTATGTATTCTTCCTAGACGGCATGAGCTACATGTTTCGAGATCTTTTGTACCCTTTAAGAAAGCCGTAATTTCCTTTCTTGTCTTGCATGTACTGCACCGCTTGAGCTGCGAGTCTTCCATGATCGAGAAGCACTGCGCGACGAAGAACTGGAAGAAATTTTCCAAATCAAGAATGCAACTGATTTCATTGCCTCATTCCCCAATGCGGAAATTGTGGCTGAAAATCCGCATTTTTTGCTTATAAATTGTGTTTTATTGGGTTATATTTCCGCATTTTGCTTAATAATACATTCATAGTATATAATAGGTATGTATTTGTGGTGGGAGTAGTGGTAGGTACAAGGGATGGTATAAGTGAGTGGACTTAGGCGCGGTGACGCGGCCGAGTTCGCGTGACACGTGATGTTTGTCCGCGCGTGACCCGGACAAAGTGCTGGGTCAATAGCGTTTGGTTACGGGGGCCAAGCCGCCAACTTGAAGATGAAACCGAATTACATTGAGGACACCGGGGAGACAAGGAGTTTCCTAACGTTGAAAACAAAACATCTAGGCGCGTTTCTGCGCAACAGAAAGGCCCCAAACTCAGACGAGCACCAGAAATAACGACGAAAGGAGAAATGACATTGCTCTTGTCAACTCATTGCCAGATTGGGATTTATGTAACGCGAGAGATACGCCACATGAAGGTGGCCGCAACTATCGATACATTTTCCAGTTCGACGCGATCCTAATTAGTTTAATCATATATGTAAAGTTAGTCTACAGTTTACCATATAGACGTAGCAGGCTGGTAGCAGGGTTCTTTATTTTTTCAAATTTATGCAAGTAGAATCACTGCATTTTTTGAGAACTGTACGATTCGTACAGATATCTGTCATCCGCACGATGGGTGGACGATGCGTACCGGACGACAGGTCTCGGCTAAAGCTGTTAAGTTCATACAGACCTCTGTTGTACAGTAGATTGTCAGTCGAGACTCGGAAGCATTATTGAGG
>LBLO01000772.1:0-16500 GCA_004354395.1 Chondrostereum purpureum | reverse complement strand
CTGCTTGCTATGCTAATGTTTAGCCAGTAATCAATTACGATTGTTTTATTTAGCTACAGGATTCCTATGAGGATTTATACCGGATAGTAAGGTCCAAGTCGACACCGTCGGCCCTTTCTGGTTTAAGACAGGAGGGTCATGGATTCGTTCCGGGCCGAGAGTTCGGAGAATACTACACCGCCACATTTAAAGGAACTTTTTCTTAGCCAACAAATCTTATCAGATTACTATTTGTCGGTCTCGCCATCCCTCTGTCCAAGCAGCTAGAGTATATCTCTGTATCTCTACGGCCATGCCTATTTCTTCTTCAACCTTAACTTCTGCTATCCAATCTGCCATACCTGTTAGTCACTTAGAGATTGAAGACACATCGAACGGATGTGGAGAGAACTACAGTGTTGTCATCGTCAGCGAGGTGTGTCGGTGTGTTCCGTATATTGTCGGACAAAAAGAGACTGAGCTATATCTTTAGGCTTTCGAAGGGAAATCTACACTTGCTAGACATAGAATGGGTGGGTACCCTTGCGTTGGTCGTTTGTTTAGAGTGTTGATAGAAAAGAAACGGGCTCGCTAGTCAACGAGATGTTGAAAGAACAAATTGCCCAGATGCATGCCTTTAGCCAGGTACGGTACATTTTCCCAACTTTTACTCGTACTTGTATGATTGATGATGTTTGGACAGAAAACATTCACACCAAAGCAGTACCAAGCTCATCTAAACAAGATGCAAACATGAGATCAGTCGACCAATGCACTAAACCGACCTGGTGCAGGTAACACTGACGAACGACTTGGGTAACAAGCATATGTATAGGGTGCTCTATGCCGAATAGATCATAGAGATGTGGGAATTAATAATTGGGTTTCCCAGCGTTGGAAAGAGGGGTGGATGTTGTAATCGTAATCATGTATTTCGTTGTAAACTTATGAGGATATTTTGGAAAGATGAAAAAAATACACTATCGAAACAAGCTCTACATAACGAATAAACTAATGAATCTCGGTTCTCGAATAAGAATCGTTGTCTTCTTGTACCGAGTTCTAGGCATGTCCTCTGTGGGGGAAGGGTGTCAAAAATTGCAGTGCGAATTTTAACTCTAAGACCCTCGAGGCATGAATTATCCTATGATAGAACCAGCGAAATAAATTGAGGTTCATGAAGTACAGTACGAACGCCACACCATGACCACTCACCGTCAGAAACGGCTGAGTCAGACCCGGGTCCTCGATTGCTAGACATTTGTGCCTCTTACCTCCATCGTTGCTCGCGCATATCCTTCTACTCTATCTTCATCTAAGGAACCGCTTTTAGATATGTCTCTTCCTAAGGTAAACATTACTTTCACTAACATATGCTATACAAAGGTACTGATTCTTGACGCGATCTTGCGCGTACGTTGTCGTAGCGGATTATCAAGGTGAGCAACTAAATCTCTTTCGAACATCATAGCATCCGCTATCATTCTGCTGGTCTGTACTATTGCGCTCCAATGCCACACCGAAGCATTCAGGAATAGCTCGACTACTGGGTGATAGAGAAATCAGAATAAACCGACACTGATTGTCATGACTGACAGGAAACTGAGCGATTGGTAGCAGACCCAGCGCCAGGAATTACAGCTTTGCCACATGATGATAACCTACGATACTTTGACGTGACAATCCAGGGTCCAGATGGTAGCCCATTTCAACGTGAGTGGTTTTGCATCTGTACAAACCAATTCTAGATATTGACGAATGCTTTTGTTTATCATCTATCCACAATCTCTCCATTTTCACGTTTGATTGCATCCCCATATATTATGATTCGACTCGACGTCATCTCCCTTTCTATCTATACCCTTCTGCCACCCAATGTTCTCGGTTTGGTGCTTGTCTTGTGCAGAGGGGATTTTCCGTCTCGAACTATTCCTTCCCGAAGAGTACCCCATGGCACCTCCGAAAGTCCGTTTCTTAACAAAGATCTACCACCCGAACATAGATAAGCTGGGAAGAATCTGTCTAGATATTTTGAAAGGTTAACTGGGCATTCTATTCATTCACATGTCGCTCACCCACTTTCCAGATAAATGGTCTCCGGCTCTGCAAATCCGAACTGTGTTACTCTCCGTTCAAGCCCTGCTGAGCGCACCCAATCCGGATGACCCACTAGCAACGGATGTCGCGAAGCACTACAAGGAGAACGAGGCTGATGCGCAACGGGTCAGCAAGGAGTGGACAGCGCAATATGCCACTGCATGAGAACGTGGGGGAAGAGGGATAACCTGGTGATATAGAATGGGAAGAAGTCCTTTGTGTTGTACGGTGTTTTGTACGCTCAACTCTCTTGTATATCTTTTTCACGTCCTTATGATCTGAACGTCTGTAACATGCAAACGCTGCGATATCACCGAGGTTTACAACTTGCGTTGGTCCACGAGTTACCCGGTGAGGGTGTCCTACACCTCCGGAGCAACGAACTGATCCAGCCGTTATACGTCGTTTTATGGGCGCCCAAAGTATTCTCCTCCACTGGGTTTTCTATTGTTCACGATGCATGTAGAGGATGTCCGACGAACCCAGCGCACGAATCAAGTGCTAACGCGCTCTGGTAGGTATGACTGCCCGTATGAATGCCACCAAGTCGCTCTGTGGGTCCTAAGCTGGAGACAATGATAGTTTCCAAGGCTAGCAGGAGCTCTGGCTGCCCGACCTCAACTTGGCTGCTAAACTAGCTCACCCTGGCATGCTCCATGGGGTCGATAGACCTGTCATGAAGGTATAAAAGTCTCTGTTCTTTCACGAATGAATCTCAAGCCCGGTGCTCCTACTTCCAATACACTATTTGCAACGGCTGGTCCGCTCGCAGCTCCTCGATAAGCTATCACTCCTCCACGATGCGATCCCTCACTCTCTTGGTCACTTTATTGCCCGCTTTCATTCTATCATGTTCCTCGCGTCCTTTAGTTGCCCCAGGGGACGCCCTTGGATCCACTGATCATGAATTCAATACTACCTTGGTAAGCCTTTTATTTACTGTACTACTTGTGTCATGAGGGGGTTTTCACGTCGTACAGTCGGCGCGAGCGAAGGACCCCCCAGCCACGCCACATAGGCCACAGACACAGAATCCACCTGGAAGACCTCTACAAAATCCGCCCCAGACACCCCCAAGACCGCAGACACAAAATCCAGCCGCGTCATCTGAAGGGACAGAGACACAGGCGGATACCAAAGAGACAGAGACAAAGTCAGATGCCGACGCCGATAATTCTGTCTGTACTTTGGAAGGAGACGACGATGAGTGTGCACATGACGACTGTGAAGAGGACGACATATTGGAGCCGGAAGGCCCCAACGCGGAAACCGAATTCTTCCAGGGTCCCCAGCCACCAGAGCAAGGCAAGGTCGGGAAACGTGCAGCTGCTCGTCCAGACAGGTTCTCAGGGAAGGGAGGTGGAAGATCTAAGGTCAAAGTTTGCGGTGAAATGTGTGTGTTTTCACTGAGTTCCACCCTTTAAATCTAAATGTCCTCTCTCAAATAAGTCTCACTTTTCCACCGGTGACAAAAGATGGCCTTGTCTGGTATGATTTCGAGAGTAAGTCTTCTCTAGACTGAAATAGCATCCGTGCAGGACTCATGTAATTCCCCAGAGGATATGTCTACTTTTGCCTCGATCTCTAACGCGGAACTACACACATTCTCTGCCACGGAGGATGACGATATTGAATACAAGCTCGAGTGAGTGAGTGATTGTTAATCTGCCGAATCACTTATATATATGTGGATCTTTCGACAGTTCAGGACCTAACGGAAGCCCAGGAAAGCGGCGCTCTTGTGCGTTTACTTGAAAGAACATTCTGAGTTTTGTAACAGTTTGATCTAATGGGACATACAGATTACAATGGTGCGTACAAAGACTAAGAGATTGAAATATTTATGACGAATTCGTGGGCCAGTCGAACACATCTACGAGATAAACTGTGAGCGTCCAGTCTCTTTCTTAGCAATATAARCTTATAAATGCTGAATCTAGTCCTTAAGAGTTTTGAAGATCACGTCAGGGCTCAGGACAAGATAGGTGGTACTAAGCTGTGGGATGAGATATGTAAAAACTTTGGCGGGCGTAAGGAGTCCTTTATCCTGGCGATCACCCAGAAAGCCTCCGCTACGAGCAATTTACCCAGCAGGAAGTTGTCACCCAAGGACGGAAATATTGTAATGGCTCCTCACGGACTGAACAAGTAAGCTGCTATCCAAATATGCGACATTGACCTCACGCTTTATCAATCCTTGTAGCTACAAGTATAAAGCGTTGAGCGAAAACGTCGAACAATCCAACCCCGATCACATCAAAGAGTCAAATACAAAGACTAAGACCGCCACCGTCCTGAGGCGCCTAAAATATGTAGGGACACGTCTTTCTCTACATCGACCATTGCCAGCCAGGGACTGACTCCTGCACAGTTTGTATCGATTCACACGTACATGAAAGAGACGCTCCCTGCTTTCCAAACAACATCAGAAGACATCAAGTCAGTCTTTCCATCCAAATTGACTGTCTGAAACCTTTTCATTGAATTTACCTCTATGCAGGAAACTTTGGTTGACTCCTTTGACCGCAGGGTCTGATGAACATGATGCGCTTGATAGTATCTATACAGCCTGGATCAGAGGTAAATTTGAGAGCGCAAACAATTTCATTGCCAAGGTAGAAGCCATGTTCCGCTAGGAAAAAAACTATCTCAAAATCTACAGGCTGGAGTAAACTACCTTGATTGGCTTGAGGAAAACTATAGTCCTTCCAATGCTTGTGGTGAGTTTTCCCACCCAAGTTTCCTGTTATCCTGGGCTAACAAATGTCAGGCGGCGTCCAGAAAGTCGACATCCAGAATTGGAGGAAGGAAATCCAGAGTAAGAGCAAATACAACATGCTGGCTCTGGCATCTAACTTGTAGAGAATGTTGGATGTGAACGAACTAAGTATCATACATTCAATTCACGGTTACATAGTTAGTTCTGTTACATAGTTGCTTGCACCTCGGAAATTTCATACACATTTGCTTAGGGGGGGACTTTAGAGCAAACGAGAAAACAATTTCGAATACTTTCCCGGCGTACGTTTCAATAGATGAAGCGCCACCGCTTGTCCCGGCATGACTAACATATGTGGGCGGACTTATGTATGTGACTACTATCACTGATCAGTGCTTTCCCGCTGAAACACAGAACAGACTGTGTATCCCTCCCCCAGCATGCACCCGGCTGTTTTCCAACGAGAAAGAATGACCTGCCCTGTTACCGAAGGTATATTCTTGATATTCCAGTATCACCTAATGTGCTTAGTAGATGGGCATATTTGCAGCTGCTAGCAACTCCGGGACTTCTCGATGGTCGCCTTTTGCAGACGCGCCCTTTGACATTCTTGCACATATCCTTCTTATGTGTCAGCATGGGTTGTTCGATGAGCATAATGGAATGCTCGTCAATGTTGATCGGGTGTCACCCATATTCACCCAGGTGGGCATGGCGTGGACGATGTCCTATGTTTGCAGGCATTGGAGAAATGTTGCCCTCGACCTTCCCTCTGCATGGTCATACATTAACATATTCAATGAACAAATGGGCAGAGGAAGGGATGGTCTGAACAAACTCCTCCGTCTGCTACTCGAACGAGCCAAAAATGCTCCTTTGACCGTGTGGTTGAGATGTTCCGACCCCGAGGAGTATAGAGACTACACGCAAGAGACTCTTTTGGAGACACTGCGAATCTTATCACGCCATCTAACTCATACACAAAATCTACGCTTCATCTTGAACGCGGAAACTGCTTTAATGAGTGCATTTGCATCCTCAGCTCCTGACTCCCTTCCGATGCTTCGTAGAATTGCATTTATGGCAATGCAACTTTCCAACTCCCGTCTCCGTCTAGAGCCTCCCATTAGGGATCTATTTTCCAATGCCCCTGACCTTGAAACTGCACACGTCTATCTCGACGTTGAACATATTGAGCTATTTAACCTACCATGGTCTCGGATCCGCCACTTCAGAAACGGCACCGCGTCGGGGACTGTTGAGGCACTCCTCCGCATCCTTCAACGCATGGAGAATCTGGTTACTCTTCACTGCGAAAGTATATATATGCGGTCATCATTCAACGACGGTAGTACTATACCTCCTTCCCACATTTTTCTCCCAAGGCTAGTCTCCCTGGATATCTCTTTCGGTGACCATGAGGCATTTGAGATGATCCTTCCTCTGCTAGAGCTCCCAGCTCTTCAAGAACTGACCATTTGCGACCCACGGTCGACCGATCTTCTGAAGGACTTTGTTATACGATCCCGCTGTGGCCCGCACCTGAAGAAGCTACATATATTCTGCGATAGTCGCACTAGGGGGTTCACTGCTGATGCGCTACACCCTGTGTTCCGAGTCCTTCCCAACGTCGAGGACGTTTTCCTCCAGCCGTCGAAGGGGAGCAATGGAGATGGGTTTCTCAAGCTGTTTTCCCCTGGGGAAGAAGAGCGATCCTTCGAGAAGGGAAGGGAGCTCTTGTCATTCAGCAAGTTGGGAGTGTTAAAACTGAACTTGGGAAAGGTCTCGGAAACTACTATTGAATCTTTCCTACAGAATGCCCCTTCGCGTCTACCTAACTTAATATCAGCCAAGATTTGTGACACTGACAGAGCGTGGAAAGTATACAGATACCCTCAGTGAGGATAAACTGAAGTATTCGGTTCGTTAGAAACGATTTTCTCTGGCTATTAGTAGGACTAGTTCCTCATGTACGAGTCACTGTCATGAACCGTTAATCGTGGATATCTTTTCGCCAATAGTGACTATCTTGCGGTCTGAGGAGACAGTATTACCAGTTATCGGTCTCACCTCTCAGAACACGACAAAGGTAAAGACTTACTCAAACGTAATGTTCACCGGCTTCAGTGGGGATAACTCTCATCGTGAAGAACGCGGAGTTGAGGGAAAAGCACTTGCAGAACGGGGAGACCACGGAGCGGAGAAAAATGTTTCGTGTGTGGAGGACTCTCGCTTCAAAGCCCTCGGGAGGTGAACGACGCCTGGGAGACTCCTTGGGGACGTTATATAGATAGAAAGGGGGTACCTCCCCAGACACCTACCTAGGAAGTGGTATATGTGGATTAAGATATAAAAGGGGGCGAGGACTGCAAGGTGGAGTTAGAGATCAGACAATAACATCGCAGAAACTAACGCACCCAATAGTGTCCCAATCTTATCGCAACCCATCCGCGTCAGCTGGGCAGGATGTATGATTTCTATATCAACGCTTCCACTTCGACAACATTAGACAAGTGTTAGAACTGGACATGCACGTCCTGTAACTTCCCTACTCCGGTCCATAATAAATCATCTTAAATCATTTATAAATTCCTAATTTAAAGTTCTCCCTTTCAACATTGCAAGAATCTTTGCTACTATATCTATCCGTTTATTTCCTGAGTTAAATACAGAAGCACCTAGCAGTACTACTATCTTTTGATATATCTATTGACGTTCGAGCTATTTATCATCCGCCACACATGGACGACATTGGACGTAAGATAATTGCAAACCCTAACCCGAAATGATACGGCAATCTTCCTTCCAACTATCATTGTCCAACCAACATCGAACATGTCCTTTTATTAGCACTTTCCGTGAAGGGGTCATTAAATTGCAGAATCGAGTGCTGCTGGCTATGAATGAATAGACAGAATTTGACTGATTTGTTCTCGAAGGGTGGATCAGTAAGTTCTTAGTTCATGATAACATTGATATATTTCGTCTCGGCTCATTCATCAACTTTTAGGTACGACAGGATATCTGCGGAGCAATATGAGTTAGATACAGCTCTTGTATTCTTTCTACAGGCAGTATTAATAGACAGCTGACAAAGTTTCAATTCGGGTCGAACGTTTGCTCAAGGGAGAAAACGACGAAGGTAGTAAACGTGTGGTGGCAAGCATCACGAGAAGATAGGGAGGTAACTTGTCAGCATCTCAGAGCACTGGTGGATAGGGGGTTCCAAGCATCCTGCGCTGAGGCACAAGCCGCTGTCGGACCTTTGAATATCAGCATCCGGGCATTGAATGAATTTGTCTGGTGGGGTTCCAGGCCATGCATAGGATGGATAGGATCCCTCCATCCAGCGGAAATCACGCATGTTTACAGCTGATCACTCCAGCATCGCCCTCTGTTGTCATTTGCGAGCACTTAATATTCAACAGCACATCTCGCTGGTTCCAGTTCTCCGAACCGCGTGGTGGATAGATGATTGAAATTCACACAGCCTCCGTTCTTTCTTTCCTCCCTCAAACACGATCCACCACTAAATCGCATAACGAGTATTTCAGAAATCAGCTCTACATCTCTCAATGGATCCTATTACTCTCTCGACTGCAGCTATAACATTCTTGACGTTCGTTAAGGATGTCGTCGAACTTGGTGTTACTATTCGCGACGCCGTCGGGAAGGTATGTCCACCTCAGTCTGTTATTTTCGAATCTCTGGCTCATGATACATCTGTCTCTCAGAATGACAAGAAACTCAAGGCCCTCGCGGACAACGCCATCGCGATAGTGCGGGACCTACAAGCAGCTTGCGAGCAGAACCAGGAAACGTTTGGGCGCTGGGAGTGCTCACGCATGCTAGAAGACGCCGTGAAGGAATTGCAGAGGTAAAAAAGCCTTCGCTAAACAGGTAATATATGTTACTTATGCTATCCTTCGTTAGGGAGATCGAGTCCGTCAATGCTAGCTGTAAGCAGCTCGTCTCCAGGTTCGAATACGGTGACAGAAAGAGGGACAAGATCAAGAAGCACATTAAGAAACTGCTGAAGAACGGGGAAATCGAGGATGAGATTGACAGTCTCAAGAAACACGCACAGAGCAGCGTCGACAGGTTCAAGGTACACGTCCGGATATGAATCTGGTTCATTTGGGTATTAACTCACTGTATTCCCACAGACACTACTCGCCATTCGCACTGAGTGCGCGATTGTCCAGGTGCATCAAACCGTCGAGACTCGTTTTGATCGCAACGAAATCCTCCTGAATCGCATTGCAATGCGTGCCCCACTGGAAGACTGCCCGCCTTTCTACCAGTTAAGCTCTGGATTTTGGGTCGTAAGTGCATCATCCCTGGTCAAGCTAGTTGACTCAACATATCTAATAGGATCCCTCGGAGCTTGAACGCCTGAGCGTAGAATATATGTTTGTCAAGCAGCAGGTCACCCAAATATCTGACTTCCTTGAAACCATTGCCCAAACGTCAAAGATTATCCCAGAACTTCCGGATCGTTACCATTCTTCTCCCCTCGACCCACATTCCACCTCTCCTGGACGCTTAGTTGAAGTTCAGAACTTCCTTCGCATGTGCTTTGATTTGCAGAACACCCTGCAACGAGACCGAGGAAATTTATCTATTCAACATATTGCACGGCAGCTCCATGTTTTATGTGTATCTGCTAAATCATTGGTTCGCTTTCAAGGGATAGATCATTCTCATGACTACCCCAAGGACGAGTACATCTATATGTCTTGCATTGAGGAGGCACGTCACCTGGGGAATTGTGCTGCAAAGCTCTATCGTGTATTGGTCCATAACTCCCCTGCTTTCCTACCACATCTTGCTGTCACCCTTGTCGCCCTTGTCGGTCTCCATGTCAATTTATCAGATGCTACATTGGTAGTAAGCAGGGAGGCTTACGAAGTACAGAAGAATGTCCTTGTGCATTCCCCAGAGCTGAAATTCTCTTGGGCACATGCCCAAATTGCAGCGAGGCATGCAAATGAACTTTTTAAGGTTCTTTGCCAGTCTTCTGAAGACCCTGCAACTGTGGATGGCCACATCTTATCAGTCCTGGAGGCTGCAGCACAGATAAATGCCTGCGTTCTGAAGACCTGCGGGGAAAGAACAGATGGTGAGCGGAAGGAGATCCTGGAACAAGCAGGAGAGGTTTGCAGAAACCTATCCCTTTACTATTGCTGGCTTGATAGAGTCGGAGATGCACGCAATGTGATGGCACAATATCGAACATCCTTGGACAGCAGGTCCCCAATAAAGATTGAGGTAAATCGGGAAGCTGCTCAGGCTTACGATGATGCCATATCAGGGATTCTTGCTGCACTCCATCATCGCAAGCAACTGAAGATGAGGTTGTTGAAGGATGCTGCAAATGATTTTGCTACCCTGTATAGCCAAAATACAGCCTTTGGAGTTTCCTATGTGTATATCCTTTGTGTTTGCACTGTGTTTGCCTTCCAACTTGAACTTGACTGTGTCAGTGATGAATCTTCTCGGAACCCAGGCCCTGAAGACTTTGTCAATTATGCTGGAAGGGTAAGACTGGAGACTACAAAATTACCCAATTTTTTCCATGAACATCTATCAGGCGTGCAGAGCATATTTATGTCCACTTCTTTGGTTTCATATATGTTGCAGAGTCTGCTGCAGGATCTGCTAGAAAATTGGCTGGAATCCTTCCAACACATGGANCCTAAAGCCAATTATCATTTGTTTCACCCACTCATACTCTCATCATCTTTCAGGTCACCTCATCACAGAATCTATGAAGATGTCTTATGCTGCCTTTCCCACACATACCCTAGAGAGGCAATATCTGAGGTGCATTGGCTTCAGATTGATTGCTTGGGATTTGAGAACATCTGTGACCTTCATGCTGTTCGCAATCTTGCACCATGTTTTCGTGAAGAGCTGCTTCAATTAGCACAACGGAAAGCAGCTAGCTTCAAATTGTCAAATGCACCATCACGTGCCCAGTGGGTACATTATATCCTTGCCATATGCTATGATGATCACGATGAGGTGCAGAAAGCTTTGGAGTGCATCGACATGTCCATTAGCATCCAATGTAAACCGTTGGACCCTATGCTATACAAAAAMCGATTGCGCTACCTCCGTCGTCTTTCAATATTCGAAGATGTCCTCGATACAGCAAAAAACTTCTACATCCATCTGGAGAAACAACCAGAGCACTACAGGTGTTCACAGTTTCGAAGTTGCAGAGAAGGTCTCACATTTCTGTTCTCTTACCTGAAAGGTTGGGTGCTGGATGCGGAGATTGCACCATTTGTTGAAGAGGCTGTGGAAAAATTTCTCAAAACTGTTGCTGAAGAGCAATTCAGGACATGTGCATATATCAGGCCTTCACACTTCACAGACGCAGCCAGCTGTGCACTGGTATACTCTGTATGCTGCTTGAAGAACGGCCAATCTGAATCTATGGCAGTCAGACTATTTTCACTGTCACTCCAATGCCTTTATGCCATGACGAGGGATGTCTTGTGTTGTTATAAAGAGTGTTTTCCCATCGCTCGCGAGACATTCATTGTTTTTGACATCCTATACTCACAATGTCAACAACAAAGCCGCGAGGACTTGGAATTATTGTCAGAACAACTCATCTCCCTTCCGCCCCAGGCATACTACTTTCAAAATAATCGAGTCTCCTATACTCCCCGCCCATTCTACGGGGCTCTTCACTATCATGCCCTTGGGAGTTGGCATCGCCCCGGACTTTATGGCAGCTGGAACGTTGAGAAGGGCAGACTCGGGCGACATATGCTACTCTTCCCCTACATCTCCACATTCACATACGCTACTCTTGCTCAGCCCACATGGGATCACAAAAGCTGGTCTTACATTGCTCCAAAAACAAAATACCCACTG
This sequence comes from Chondrostereum purpureum, assembly GCA_004354395.1. Classification (NCBI taxonomy): domain Eukaryota; kingdom Fungi; phylum Basidiomycota; class Agaricomycetes; order Agaricales; family Cyphellaceae; genus Chondrostereum; species Chondrostereum purpureum. Next base: position 4,814 of record LBLO01000772.1, on the reverse strand, counting down.
TCCCACATCGTAAACATCGTCCGCGAGGTCGATACCCATGACACCGACTCTAATCAACTCAGAATCACGGATTCAGCTGAAGCTGCAATGCCCGAAACCCAAGAGCCCCTACACCCCGATCTAGATTAGCACGCCTCCTCCCCCGCGCACCCTCCCTGCCTACTCTCATTTCATTAGAAGGAGTTTCCCTGACGATTTCGAATTGAACCATCTTCTTGCCATCTTCCCTTCTGATTTTTTCTTACATTGACTACGTCCTCTGTGTTTTCCTGGTGCCCATCGGGGGCCACGATTGGAGAAAGCCGTTTACTTAACTCGAATGTACACCCATTCGTAGATATCTATGATCATTGTCAAGAGCGCACGAGGATTCTTCGAGATCCTTCTTCGGTGCATAGCATAGGCAGCTCCTATTGGTTTCGTTATCTCTGAGTTCGGATAACGATGGTCGAGTGATCTTGTGCGAGCGACTGACGAGTATGAACAGCTCAAAAAGAGGTATCGATAGCGACTGACAACGGCTCTCGACGACACCGTTCTCTCAATCCAAAACCAGAACGTAATCGTTATCGCCAGCAGCACAGTGAGGATTCGGGTGCAAAGATATTTATTCATCAGCTATACATGGAGATCAGTCTACGTGACCGTCAGTTTGCACTACGGGGGTGGGATGAGAGGAGAGCCAATGAACGCAACAACGTACCTATACACCATCATTCGATAGCATAGTTTGAGTCCCAATGCGGGTGCCTACGAATGTATCTAGAGATTGGGGAGTGAATAGTCGACATCAGCCTCCAACCCCCCNAGCGTGATAGAGGTAGATAGTCAATCACCTTTTCTTCCCTGCCGGGCTCGGGGTTAGTCTCGTAACCGCGCCTTGAAACAAGCACACGGGAGACGAATCGCGCTGTCGAAGGCCTACAAGATTCACGCATATAATCCATGCAACACCTGATGGATTGGTCCCGACCACATCCTCAATGCGCCAGTTGGAGAATCCCCAGCGTGTAATAAGCTGTTCAGTATCGACGGTGGATAGGCGCGACCGTGGAGAGGTTGTCGACACGGCGAATCTTCTTCGACCCGCTCCTGTGCGCGCGGTCGGGTGGGGCTACCGCCATATCAGAACTGTAAACCGAAGAATCAACACCCCAACCAAGGGGAGCACCGACGTGTGCGTGTGGGGGCAACCATGACTGAATTATCCCCTTCTTCGCGCTCGGCACTACCACCATCACCACTCCTTGCACTTCAACAGCAAAACGACGAGCGTTTTTCTTTCGCCCATTACCAGGCACTGGATCCATTAGAAAAAGGAAAGGACAAAGTGGTTAGCAAGCGAAAGTGAGCAAAAACTCTACATACTTACAGAGCGCGAAAGATACCTGACTGCCAACATTCACTCGACACGGATGGTCTACCGTTATCGCAGGTGCAGAAGTTCACGGCGAAAGAATCAATGTGTCCCTGGGGTGCCGCTGTAACACACAACGAGTTGCCGCCGCGCCCCCCACAACTCGGAAACGGACGGTCAACGCGAGGGAGGGTGCAGTTTTATCGCGTCTGTCCCATACGTTGAACTGCTTGGATTGTAGCGAATGCGGGGAAGGACCTGACTCGGATGTAGAGTACAAGATGGGATTCCCGATTCCAGCTAGCCAACGCTTCTTCATTTCGCTTCCCCATATACGGAACGCGGAGGCAGACGAGTTTAACACCCACAGGCACACGAACCAGGGACGCGCGTATTATTATTATTATTGTTGTTGTTGTTGTTGTTGTTGTTGTTGTTGTTTTGGCACTAAAAACATCCGTCCTTCGCACTCAAGTCGCCACCGTACTCCTCCGTGTGTTTCACTGGACGGCACCTTCAACTACGAGGGCAAGTGAATACACAGTGGAAGGGAAGAAGAAGGGCATTGCATACATACCTAGCGTCAGACCAGCTTGTAAGGAAGGCAACGAGAGGGTCTCTCTCTCTCTCTCTCTCTCATGGACCAAAACCCCGAGGAAGGAGAGGAATTCCTGAGATTTGGGAGAAGGAAAGAAACGCGATGTCTGTCCCGTATCCAATGAAAGAGACGATGAGCCGCTTCTGGAGTCGAAGGAAAGTTCGGCGTGGATGAGAGTCTGACGGTCGAAGGTCTATCGAGAAGTATGTGTGAGGGTTTTTAGAGCTGGGGTATAGGAAGGTTAGAAAGAATTGGGTCCCAGCGAAGGGTGGGGTGAAGTCCCGCGTGTGTCTCTCGTAATGTCTTCTCTTCAGTATAACTCTACGGCGCAGAGCGAGAAGCTTGTTTGTTCATCCTAGAGCAAACGTCGTTCCTCCATGCGCCCGTGTCGTCATCGACCTGGCACCTCTGGAGAATGGCGAAGGAAGGGCGAGTTTGGAGGAAATGATACAGGGTAAAGGCAAAAAGAAGGAAGAGTATGGCAGCTGGCTGCCCGGAGTAGGAATCTGCGCACGCTGTCCTCGTACTCTGATCCTGTTCAAGTTGTGTACAAAGTCTTGAAACCCACCGCAAAGGCTTCGTCTACGTTCACAATCCACAATGGTGCGACCCTCGATGATGGCAGCCCGCTCCCGTCAAACTGGAACGTCGTCAGTAATTGTTGATTCCCGTGGGATGCTATATCTTCATAAGAACGACGGCCTCCTCCTCCTCCTGCGACGGCTGAACGACTTAGATGAGATGCATACTTCTGAACAGGGAGATAAATTATCATCAGAACCTCCCACAATATATGTCTTTTATCTTCAGGTTAAACAATGAAGGACCATCTCCTAATGGGTGGGCATTTCTGGAAGAGAACATGAGGGTTCATCCTTCTTCAGAGACAGGTGTGTAAAGTTGAACGGGGACCCCCATACGAATTCTTAGCTCGTCGGAGGATTCGGGTTATAGATGTGAAACGAAATCCGCAAAATGAGCACCTGCCTCCGCTCGATGAAAATCGACGAGATGAATAAACATCAGGTGTTGTGTTGAGAAATGTAAGCAACCTGCAAAAATGGTTGTCGTTCCGTTAACATTTTGCGTCAACCTCTCCTGCTGGGACGGAATAAACGCATGTGCTTCCACGAACACACGGGCTTCTCACCCCAACGTCTGAGAGTCTTGTGACTCTTCTGGAAGAGAATTCTGCGAGGGCGATTGGAATACTAGTGGTAGTTTTTCAGTAGTAAATAATCAATGTGCCACTTTCACTTACATTACTACCTGGTAAAGGAGTTGCTTTCGTTGTGGAAATGCTCCATTACACACGTCCTAACCTACAGCTTTGATTGTGGTCCTCTAGGCCAGTATACACCGCGAGACCGTGCAGGTGCAGACAATATTCTGATGAACTTGCATCCCAAACATCTCTCAAACGCCGCATAATAGAGATTCTTTGTCTTTTCGATCATCACAATGAAATTAGTACGCCTTGGCCGGCGCGGTGTTGTGAGATGCACGCTAGTAAACTTACTACATCTGTCACTTGAGCAAAAGACGAAGACGGTAGCTTTCCGTGTCTTCACAATGCGTCGGAGATCTCGCAGCCCCAGAGAGGCTGAACACCAAGAGCATCCTGTGCAGCGGCCACAGGGTTATTTCTCTGGGGACTGTGAAACAGATATAAAAGCACTTGGGTGCCCTCCCATATTCGACAGCACCCAACCAGCTCTTCCTGTGTTAAACCCAGTCTCCTCGAAGAAGAAGAAAAGAGTCAGCTCACCCCCCACCCCCTTTGGCAACTTCGCACTGACCATTGTTTGTTGTAGTGAAGTTCTTGAGTGTCGCCATCGTCTACGCATCGGTCCTTGCAGTCGCCAACAGTGCTACCGTCGAATTTTTCACAAACAGGGCGTGCGACTCTGCTTCGCAGACCTTCCGCGGCAACTGCAACTTCTGCGCTGACCCCCCGTTCGGTAAGCATCTTCATACACGACGTCCAGTGGGTCCTACCTAACATGTGACGGGCAGACTGGGGAGCCGTTCGATTCTCCGACATCCCAAGCAACTACCGCGTCACGGTCCACAACCAGGACGGGTGCACTCCCGCCTCCCAGGTGGGCCAAGGATTCGGCCCTGCCTGTTGGCTCCAAGGTCAGACCAAGCTGCGCTCTGCTTGGGTTGCGTGCCCTGGACAACGGTAAAAAAAAACATAGTCTTAATAATCCTCTTTGGATGCTACGAGCTGACGATTTGGAATCTGCAGGGAGGCTGGAAACGCTACCGAGATCACTGGCATCGACGACGGAGCTGAGATCGCTGGCGTCGACGGCGGAGCTTGAAGGAAGTTTTACTGTGTACTGCGAAGAAAGGAAATTCTGAAAGATAAATACATAAATAACATACATTGAAATTGTACAACACGTTCACCTGTGCCTCCGAATCCATATATTCTCGACACGATTTGCGGCCCACGGTCGACAGGACCTTATTATACAACATCGCTGTAGTGCCCACTTGAAGAAGTCATGGCATTATGCATATGATCTATTAGAGTGACACCAACAAACGCAAAGTCCGTTAAGTAACTCAGCTCAAGATCCACTTGAGCGTCCTCAAGTTGTATTAAAGTTGAACTTGAACAATGGACCCTGTGGACATGAATGGACGTACCGATTGGGAAGCGTTTCCCGAGAGAAACACCTCAGCACAGCTTTTCTGATGAACAGTTGCTCTCGACTTTACCACTAGAGGGGCCGACTTTGTCGACTCGGACCTTACTATCAGGCATTATAGTGAGTATATTCTGATTATTTGATTATTGATATTGTGCACATCTCGGAGTTTAGTACGAACAACATGGCATTACTCCTC
>LBLO01000771.1:0-16519 GCA_004354395.1 Chondrostereum purpureum | reverse complement strand
ACCAAAGGGATACCTCGAAAATTGTGGCGCCGAAATCGCAAAGGCCGATGTTCCGGGACCGGAGTCAGAAACCTCACACCTCAATCCTCGACTTCAATCCTCGACACCGCTTAAGTCAGACCTCTACGCTGCCTTTCATGAAACCTGAGGGTTATATTAAATGACGAAAAATACTTTCATAGAAGCTGCTGAAGAAAGCTTTTGAAAGGTATCCCAAATTCGAAGTTGTTGAGGTCCAGGACATAGCGTCTAGTGATTTGTCCGGGGCCCTTGAAGGTATGGCTATTCCTTCATTCAGAAATTCCATTAGAATCAAGCTGAGATTGGCTTGCTAGGAATCGATGCTATCATCCACACTGCCGCCTCCCTGCCCGGGCGTACAGACCCCCAGACAGCGTTGAAGGTGATTGGCATGCTATGACATTTTGAGTGCGGCCAAAGCAACTGTTTTTTCATATATAGACAGCAATTGAAGGGGGTCTACATGTCCTACAGGAAGCTGTTAAAGCAGGGGTCAAGAGGATTGTGGTTACAAGCTCTTATATAACCTTCCCCTTCGGAGGACCTTGGGGACCTGACGGTGTGTTTCCTAACGTGGGTACCGAACGAACGTTGTTGACCACGCCTAGATTGGAATATCCCGCTGGACGATTCAATATTCAAAGACAAAGATCCAGTCCAAGTGTATTTCATTGCTAAGAAAGGTGCCGAACAAGCTCTTTTCAACTTCGCAGAAAGGCATCCTGAGATCGATGTCACTTCTTGTAAGAACGATTGATATGGTATGTAAATCGGCAATCGCTAATGTTTTCCAGTGAATCCTGGGACTGTCTTTGGCCCATTCCCACCAGGATTTGAGGAGCTTGTTCCAGAACCCCACCTACCTTCGTTCTCAACGAACGAGCATATATATGGCCTCATTGACCAGACACAAAANCCATGGTTTTCGGCCTTCGACATGGTGGACGTACGCGATGTCGCCCGAGCTCACATCGCAGCACTCCATTCGAGACCATCCACTATAGTCGGCCGTAAACGAGTGCTGTTGCTTAAGCCTGCCCCTCCTCTTACATTCCAGCATGCAGTTGCGATACTGGCTAACCACCGTCCCGCGCTTCTGAATCGCCTAGCTGATACTTCGAAAGCTCCGGCCAATCCTCTGAGTCTTCGAGGGGACCTTCCTATCAGAATGGTCGGCTTAGAGGAGCTGGGGATCTCTCCAGAATCTTTCCGTCCTGTTGAGGAGACAATTTTGGATGCAGTAGATTCCATTTTATCCATGGAAGATGCTTGGGAGAGACGTAGCCGCCAGGGTTGAGTGTTTCCAGGGAATGGTCGAAAATGGTATGTCAATGTCGAAGATAGCTAGCCAACCAAATTTTGATAACTTGTGATGTAACTCCTGAAAATCATTTTATTTGCCACAAGAGGCAACAAAGGCCTGTGAGTCATACCTTCTATTTTTAGGGTGCAATCCTTCCAGTCGCACGTCATCATTTCGGAGTCTGTGAACTTGAAACCTTCATAGATACGCTTTTGCAAGTCCCTATTGATACGATATTGCCCAAATGACAGAATCTGCGCCTAGACACGATTTACGGGAGTGTTCTCCTGTATTAATCTCCTGCTAGGAAATCTGTCCTGCTACTGTGGATGTTCCTCTCCATAACCCCGTAGAACCTCTGGTGTTTAAAGCTGTAAAGCGCACGGACTATTCCATCTGATCCGCCCGCGCACTCACTCTTGTTCCATCATATCGATCGAATGTTATTCCTCTAGTAGCCATAATACCTCAGCGAAAACTTGATGTGGCGTCGGGATGCGCGATATTCGCTATACCGACCTATATAATTTCTAAAATATACTGAGCTAGGAGCCTCTTGTTCTCGTCTCCTTTACCTCTCTTGTAACCTCTACGATGGCTAGCGTGATTCCCTCTGCAAAGCTTGAGTCGGGTACTGCCAAAAGAAAGGCGGTTACGATGGAGGGCTTTGCACTGATCTATTTGTCCTTCCAAGCATTGGGTAAAAATCATTCCACCCCCTCCATTTCATTCACTAACGGCTGTTTTGTAGGAATTATATATTCAGATATTGGTATTTCTTCCTGTCTCGCAGACGTTTGCATGTCTCTGATAATCGAATTTCACAGGTACTTCGCCTCTATATGTGTTGAACGGTATATGGCCTTCCAGTAGTGAGGTTCCTAGTCGCGAAGACATAATTGGAGGAGTCAGTGCTATCATATGGTCTCTCAGTCTCATCCCACTGGTCCAATACGTGCGCTATCTTATCTCTGACTTTACCGGTTTTACGCTGATCCCCTGTCCCCGCTGAAGGTCATCATTGCACTGAGATTTGGTACGCAAGAAGGTGAGTTATTTCATCTTCCTTTCCTACTTGTTTGCTAAACAATATTGTTATTAGGTGAAGGAGGATCCTTTGCTCTGTACCAAGGCCTTTATCCTCCTGAGGATACCGATTTCGACGCCGACAGGACCCTCACTGGGGATAGTATCAACAATCAACTATCTAGCACAGAAACCGACTCGTCTCGTACCAAGAACAATTTCCGGTGGCCCTTATTGGTTTGGGTGAGCATTAAATCCCTCGTGCTTGCTGCCCGTGTACGTGCACTCATCCGAAACATAGTGCTTATTTGGGACAGCGTATGTTCTCCTGCGACACCGGGATTCTATGGATCTTATCTAATTCCCTCTGCATATGGTAGTCTAACTATATCCGATGGCATCTTCACGCCAGCGGTATCGGTGACTAGTGCTGTGGGAGGTATTGCAGTTGCCCAAGAGTCGGTGAAAGATCATATCACCCCCCATTTCTATTGTAAGCCAAACTCACCACGCTCCTTTTAACCTTTACTAACCCGCGTATTGCTGCAAGGCTATTCTCGTCTGTTTGTTCTTCGCTCAACAATTCGGCACATCTAGGCTTGCTTTCCTCTTCGGACCTGGTAAGCCATGACTATTTCCTGACACCTATGCGACGTTCCTTATCTTTATTTCAAGTTTCATTCGTCTGGTTTTCCCTCCTTATGGGAACAGGCATCTACAACATCACAACGTTCCCTGGTGTGTTCAGGGCCTTCGATCCTTCTCGCGCTGTTATGTGTTCGTTGGGATTTTGCTTAGAGTGTTAATTAACCCCGTTTACTGAATTCCTTCAACAGTATTTGTTCGGACCAAAAACTATGACCTACTTGCAGGTATTCTCCTCAGTGTCACAGGATCTGAGGCAATTTTCGCCAAGTAGGTCCTCTAAGATCTCCCGGAAATCAACGAGCTCATCGCCAACCTTAGCTTGGGTCAATTCAATGCGTTATCCATACGTGTAAATCCCATCTCGTTTGTCAATGCTACTTGCGCCTGAACTGACACCCATAGATCTCCTTTGGGTGCTTGGTGTATCCCTCGCTCATCCTCGCATACCTTGGCCAGGGCGCTAGGCTCATAGTAGATGGCGAGAGTGTTTTGGAGAATGTCTTCTACAAAAGCATTCCAGGTCCTGAAAACGGTGCACTTTTCTGGTTCGTTCATATCATTGTTCAACTATGAAGCTATCTTAAACCTCTCGTGTCATAGGATCGTCTACGTCTTCGCCATACTTGCTACAGTAAGCGGCCCTTTCAAGCCTTTCAATCCTGGTCTAACCTCCTGTTAGATCATCGCATCACAAGCTATGATCTCCGCCACATTTAACCTTGTCCAACAACTAGTGAACAGCAAGGCGTTTCCGTCTGTCCGCATGACATACACTTCCGACACTGTTCAAGGTCAAGTCTACTTGTCTGCGGTAAATTGGACACTCATGATCGCTGTTATCGTCCTCATCGCCGCCTTCACCGACCTGGCTGCAATGACCAACGCTTACGGATTTGCTGTGGCGACAGTGATGTTTTCTACTGCATTACTATTGACCGTTCAAATGATCTTTGTGAAGAGGTGGAATTGGGTTTTCATCCTAGCGTTCTTYTTGACATTCGGCTTTGTGGACGGCCTGTTTTGGGGGGCAGCAATGAGGAAGATTCCCCATGGCGCTTGGGTACCGTTGGTGATCGGTATTGTACTGTGAGTGTTAGCTACTCTTTTTTGGGGATTATTGGTCATCTAAATAGTATCTATACACAGGGCTTCTATCATGATTCTTTGGACATGGGCGAAGGTAAGGAATTGTTGAACCCCATGTAGAGGTGGCCACTGAAATCTACAACCGTTAGGGGCTCGAAGATGAATTCGACGGGGCCAACAGATATAACCTTCGCCATTTCATCTACCAGGATATCAAAGTCAAGCCGGTACCCCGCGAGGGCACTCTTCCTGTCTTATCCTCGGAGATCCGTGAAGGTAGTGATGCATATGAATCCGATGCTGAGGATAACGAGGTAGAGGACATCGAATACTATTTCCTACCCAGCTCCAATGGAACCGGAGATCGGATGGAGCAGAAACGCGAACTGGCCCGGATTCCTACCTGTGCAGTCTTCCATAAGTTCGCACAAGGAAGAGGTGTGCCGCATAGTTTCATTGGTGAGTATTAACCGTGTCAATCGGGAATGAAGCGATGGGCTGAATGTTTTTAGGTCTCATTCGACAATGGCCTGCTCTTCCCCGCGTTCTGGTGTGTTTTCTAGTGCACTCATTCTTCGTGTCAGAATTGCCTTGCTCACTATTTGCGGCCTTCAGATCTTTTTGTCTGTGTCTGTGGTTCCCGTGGCCCGCGTCCCACCCGAGGAAAGGTTCTCCATCACCAAAGTTCGCACTCTCGAGGGTGAGTTTCCTACACTGGGGCAGTGTAGCAAACTACCTAACCGATTCCTCCCTCCTCAGGCTTCTATGGCGTGACATACAGTATCGGATTCCGTGACGAATTTGATGTCAAGGTGAACCCGTTTGCTTCATTCTTTTCGACTGCTCTATCTTGCTCACACATAAATAGATATCTGACCTCATCGAGAGAATATGCGCTCTCGAAATTCAGTTGAATCCAAAATCGACTCGAAATATCGAGATCATCAGATCAATAGGGGTCAACGCCACACATATGTATGCTAACTTCCCGTTTCTGGTTCATTTCACTTTACTGAGTGGTGTTGATATCGCTTGTCTTGCATCAGTGTTCCACATTATCACGTTGTTAGTAAAAAGATTAATGGCGGCAAGGTAGCCATTGGGGTGAATTTCGTGAGGAAATACCTGATTGAGCAGATTTATCGGCGTCTAGGTGAGTTATAGCAACAACATCTGGGCACCCCATTCGGCTAATTTTCCACTCATTCACTCAGCTACAATGTTCCCTGAAACAGCGAACTGGCTCACGCCTGCAGACGAGTAAGTTGGACCCACCCTTCCGTTTCTGAATAAGACTCCTGATGTTCTTTCTCGGAACTTAGAATTATCCACGTTGGGATTAATGCTGAAATTTAAGGGTGTGCATCAAGCAAGTATCAAGTGTGCATAGTATAATATCATCTCGGGTCCTTGTAGCTTTAGAGCGGAGTACAATAGCTGTACTTAGATTTCTACTCTTTTCTTATTAACCAGCACGTAAAATAGAATACATGTTCGCAAGGAGTTCTAACTTGGCTCGACCGTGAGGGTTGGAGGTTCTGTGTAGATCTCTATTCGTAGAGTATAAGATGTCATTGACCTGAAAACGAAGCAATTACACCCTGGCTGGGACGGTTTACACCTTCACAGCACTTCATCTTTCTTATTGTCATCAACACCCCAAACACCAAGAACGCCACTATCTCCGCCAACACCTCCTTCTTTCAACCTCTCCRCCTCTAAGATCTTTACCCGTCTAACGAGGAGCCCAACACCGACGGGTCCTACGACANGTGCNAAAGGACAGCGGCCCATACGACGATCATGTACAATTCCGAGTCGAGAATGTCGTTAGAATATGCAACAGAAGCGATGAGAAAGGCGATTTCGCCTCGCGCCACCATGGCAAGTCCAAGTATAGAGGGGGGGTAGAGGGAACGAGGAGCTGCGATCGTAACATGCACAGACTCGCACTGCGTCACTGCAACTGTTGGTGATGACGGAGGGGTATCCTCCCCATCCGAAGAAGGTGTGGCATACCCACTGGACGACTCGGTATTCTCCYTGGGGGGCTCTTCAACAGGGCGACGGGCTGGTTGCATGCAAGTGGCCATAAAAGGGACATAGATGCGTATAGACCTGAAGGGGAGACTGAATCTCACCAGCCATACCCCTGTCACCAACTTCGCAAAGATCATAAGCACAGAGTAGACCAATCCTTTCCAGACCACCTCCCCTGAGAACATCTGCGTTATGGGGATAGAGAACCCAATGGATGCCTGGGGTATGGGTGTCAAAGGCAAGCTAGCAGAGGTGATCCAGGTAAACTCACAAAGAAGAAAGGCTTTAGCAAACGCTCGACGGGAATACTGAAGTAGTCCTCATAGATTTCTCTTCCCGTGAAAACATGCTGGCCTTCTGGGGTTGTCGTAGATGCCGATGACCAGGAAATGAGTGCCCCTGCAAGGAATGCAGCAAGCAGGACAGATGCTCCAGCATATCCACCTCCAGCCACAGCTGCGAAGAGAATCAGAGAATGAACGAGGAACGTCGATTTCTTCTCGTAAAGACGTGGCCACCACGAGAAGTTGAATGGCAAGGACTTGAATACCCATCCTCCAGTAACGACGACTGCAAGCAAACCAAAGCTAGCACCGACGGGGCGGCCTATAGCTAGGCCAAGTCCATCGGACGTGTCGGAACCTAAGGAAGTTACGACCTGAATCATTACTAGCCCAACAATATCATCCAACATAGCAGCACTAGTGAGCACAACACCCAAGCGAGTATTTGCGAATCCTGCACTAGAGAGTATTGAAAATGTCGTCCCGAGAGAAGTTGCTGACAATGCAGCTCCCGCAGTGAATGACTGTATAGGAGAGGCATCGGATAGAGCTGTAAGGACGAACGAGAGCCCTATCGGAGTACAAATTCCCGTCAGGGCGACGCATATGGAAAGGGGAAGGTTGTTGAGCATGGATTTAAGGGATGTGTTGAGGCCACCTTCATAAACGAGGAGCAGAAGTCCTAAATAGCCTAGTTCGACGACTGCATTTTCAACATCGAAAGATAACCATCCACTCAAGGGTGTCCCCCAGAGGACACCAATAGCTATCTTCGGATAGGTAGCTTTGAGTTGATAGAAATTTGAGACAGAGTTGAATTCACCTGGCCAATTAGTCCACAGAATACAGCTGTATTGAGCAGATAATCCACGATATTCAATAATAACAGGAAAGAAGCCTGTATAAGTAGGGTTGAGATTGCAGGCTCATGGTATGCCAGAGCCTTCGAGTTTGTCACAGCTAGCGTTTGAAGTGGTTCGGAGATTGCGTGCATGATGGATCCATTTGGGAGTGAAAGACTTCAGAATTTTGGGCAGTGGTGGATGAGAGCAGAAGATTGAGGTGACTCATGCGCTAATCTTCGACTTCAAGTCTTCAAGGAAACAATCGTGGGAATGATGGGACGCGCCACACAAAGCTCTTGTTTTGTGCTTGTCCAGATTGAAACGGATTTTCAGTGTTGATTGTGGTTAAATTGTGTCGTATATATCTCAAGAAACAGCAGAAATAATTGTTAATTTGGAAAGAACATATGAAAGAGAGCCCGTGAGGTCTCTCACGCCACATTATTTCCCTTTTGCGTGAACGCATAAGCGCTAACACGCATCTGTACTTGACGTCCAACCAATCTTCCGACTTACCGCTTTTCTATCCCCTTCATCACCCGCCCCACACTCCTTTTGGGCTTCGTTATTACAACTTCTTCGTCGCGTCTACTGGGATGTCGTTTCTGAATTCCCTAGGGTACGCTTAATTGTCTTTCTAATGACAAGAAAGGGTTAGCTAAGCTCGCCTTCACCATTAGTCGATCCATGGGACGGGCTCCTAGAAACCCAAAACGCTCACCTACACCAACGTCGGCGACATTTCCACCAGAGGGTTATGGATCGGCACCTCAGTCGCCTGTAGTTACTACTCCTTCAACCAARCCACTTTACCTTTGCAGTCCGTTTGTTGAAGCCGCATTGGTCAAGGGGAACTTTAAAACAATTGTAATGCTGCCCAAGTATGTCGACATCATGGAATGGGTCGCCGTCAATAGTAAGTTTTTTTACAGCTTTGTTGTGTTGCCTTCATGACCGCTGCCGTGTGTCCAGTCTTCGACTTCTACAACAATTTGAATGAGTTCTACGGGGTAATAGCTGAATGTTGTACCCAGCAGAGCTGTCCCACTATGGCTGCAGGTCCTACGTGTGTAATTATCGAATGCCCAATGAAATTTCTTCTGATCTATCCTTAGTCTGAACTACACATGGATCAACCAAGATCGTAAAAGCGTGCACCTACCCGCACCTTCCTACATTGACTATGTCATGACTTGGGTACAGAACCTGCTTGACGATGAGAATGTCTTCCCTACCAAATCCGGTACGTCCTCACATCCTTTCCTATTTCCTATTTTCACATGCGTCTATCTTCCAAAGGCCAAGATTTCCCATCCTCTTTCCCGTCGACAGTCAAACATGTTTACCGCCAGCTCCTGCGCGTGTTCGCCCACATCTACCACTCACATTACCACCAAATTCTCCATCTCCGCTCCGAACCTCATTTCAACTCCCTTTTCGCACACTTCCTCGCGTTCGGCAAAGAGTACGAGCTACTGGAGATGAAAGATCTCAAAGGATCCTCTTCCTCTCCTGTTGGTGTCGGCGCTCTTTGGGAGAGGTGGAGTGGCATGGGTATATTGGAAGGATCTGCTAACTAAATTGGTTCTTCTTGTTCAATATTCAATTGTCGCGTTCTCCCTGCGGGAGGCTGCTGTTATTTCACATGTTTATCGAGTCTGAACTGGAAGTTGTACATAATTTTATATTCCCTTTCTCTTGTAGACATTGGGTGCGTGCCTCTCTTTGAGAAGTCCTAGAGCAGACTAATGGTTGGCGAGGTATGTCATTGATACAAGAGCAGTAAAGATATCATACAACTACATGAGTGTCGGGGGTATAATTTTGTGCTAGCATCCCAATCATGCCCACAAGAACTTGTGAACAACATCAAATGCGAACAATGCCGCGATCCCAATAGCTGCACATCCTGCGTAAATCCTCAATCTGGTTCCGATAGGATTCCTAGTCAAGAAAGGGTAAGGGACTGTATCAGACATACTGATTAGCACCTTGATCATGCAGGCTGAGAAGAACAACGGAAAACTCACAAACGCCATTCCTGCTAGCACAATACTCCACCCAACAGCCGTAGCAAGTCAAACTTCCCGCGACAATTGCCACACTCTTTGTCCACTCCATGTTAAATGGTTCCTGCCACAACATGAAATCGAGGAGCATGGAAATAGCGGGGCATGCGTGTAAAGCAAGGTCAAGGTCGAGGGGAACATGTGAGAGTTTGGCATTCGGTTGGACTTTCTCTCCAGGAAGAGGTTGGAGGATGATGTCGCGGAAGAAAAGAAGCAGACCCCAATAGACAGTTGTTATAACCACTGAGAGCTATAGGGTGTCGTTTCAGAGACGAAGGTAAAGATACAAGAAGGGACTTACAGGCATTGCGACGACGAAAGCAGTGCGCTTGACAGTGAAAAGTACTAGTGTGAAATTTGCATAAGATGAACCGCTAGGTTTCAAAGGGGATTTTGCTTACGCTCGTTATCTGGATAGAAATCCAATAGCAGCGACGAAGCCATAGCTATCCATGCTACCGACAATCTGCCGCGAGGATGGTTAGCTAGTGGTATTTTAGTTGGAGGATTCACGACCAACTTACCCTTGGACCGTCAGAAACTGGCCATGGCCACCAAATTGTGTTTGCACGAGTTTATGAATAGATAGACGAGGCAAGTTTCGGAACCCCCATGTCATGATCCCCACTGCGGTTGCATGTAGACCAACTTGTGCGACGCTAGCCATAACTATTGCGGAGGTGATGGAAGGTAGAGGGATAGTTTGAGTGTGCTACTAGAAGCATTCCAGCTATCGTTTTTAAAGCACTTCATTGATAGATATCGGCTTGGGAGTGAATGTGCGTGTCCATCCGGCATCCACTGTCGAGTCCTTGTTGCCCGCACTCCGAAGCAGCGTCGTAGTGCGGTCGGCTGTTGAAACCAGAGAGCTTCTGCCGGGAACGATCTGCTTCTTCGCCTCCATAAGGTGTGCTAGCTGCCTCGATGTAGGTTTATAGGTCCATATAGAATCAACCGAGAAGGCTTGAATGACCACTGTAAGCCCTGGCGCGAGGAGAACACGTAGCCAACTCGATACCTTCGAGCCATTAGCACCTCGGCTCGAAAGCAAGACGCAATTCTCCAGTCTGCTAAGATCAACTGCCCCCAAGACCGAGCACAGCAAAGATAATCACGGTGCCCACGGATCTAGAGAAATCTCAAGCAGTGCGCGTCTAAAGACTCTAAACAGAACATGAATTTAATTTTGGAGTATTGGGCTACCTTGTTCTGGTTGCGTTGTGGAGAGGCGGCTGATGCCGATGTGGGTACGTGGCTGGAACCCGTACAACAAAAGACAAAAGAGGGTTATAGCACAAGAGTCTCCAGAATCCCTTGGATAACAATAACAGCTGAAGGTCAAAACAACGACAACAAAATGCGCACTGGGACTTGTATGTATACACAAAACATATGGTTGCGTACGGGAAAGTAGCAGGGGAACTTGCGGTCCGGAGATCTCATAACATTTTACCGAGGTCCAACCCATTTCTGTCCAGTGCAACGATGGCCCATAGTCTCTCTCCCGAATGCACACCTCTCAAGCATGAATACGACGCATGTTTCAATGCCTGGTTTGAGGGATATCTAGAACCTGCCGTCGCTGCCTCATCTGGCTCTCAATCTTCTTTCCAAGAGCATTCCAAACGCAAAGCGGAGGAGTTTCAGCAAAAGTGCGGGAAAGTCTGGGACGGGTATAGAGAATGTGTTCAGGTCAGATTATGCAAATGGTGTTTACCAACACTCAAAGCTCACTGATGTAATGCTTRAAGACCGCGGTTAAGGCGAAGGGGTTGGACACACTACTACAACAAGCGAGAGACGAGCATCCACTTACAGAACCGGTCGCAATGCCTACACCCCCACCGAACAAAAAATAATACACCCCGCAGTCTCGTTCGCAAAACCCCATCTGTATTGTAATAGTCTCGAAGTCAGTCTTTCTGTCACTACAATCATAGCTCATTCATCCTCATGCAGAACATTACATAGCTCCATGTATACGTATCATAAACTTAATGTCGAAGCCCTCTCAGTCATTCACCATCGTAATTATCTATTTGGCCTCTCGTGATCTCGGAGACATAAACGATAATGGGTTTCCAAATAACCGCATAATTTATGCCATACGCGCGAGTACGATATTGAGATTTTCCCAGTGTTAGCGGTATAGTGGTATCGACTAATGTCTTCCCGACACTCCAGGAGGACGTTGGACAGCATAGCTTTTCTTAAAGATTGCGTTTCCTTTATGTCATCACTGTATATTGCTGACCAAACATATCCAGGACCTTTTTCGTTTGGCCCTTCGCAAGATAGTATGGAGGCGTGTCCCCGTCTTCATTTCTTGAGGAATTTTATTCATCGACCTCGAATTCCAATACTTATGTTCCACCTGGTTCAAGTGGCCCCTTTCAATGCTATAAACGAGAGTAGTAGAATGCGGAAATCCATCTGGATGCACTTGCAGGATAATATAGGCTGTCCAGCTCTCCGCTTCTTCCTGAACGAAATTAGAAAGACTATCGTCCTTTGGATGCCTTGCTGACTTCCCGAAGATTATGGGGAGAGACTAGGACGGCGGGTCCCTTACCAGTTTTGCAATCATCTAACTGAGGGAGCACGACTAGATTCAGAGATGTTACTGCAAAAGAAGGTATATTTGACCCTTAACATACCAGAACTTGTCCTTAAATCATCAGCCGTTGCGCTTGACGCCGAAAATCCACCAGGGAAATTCTCAAAAGCCCTTCGATATCCACTTGGTACACCTATAGAATTCCGGCGGAGCCTCCTCTTCATACCTGATTTGTGTACTCATATGGAAGGTATGGACAAGTCAGGGAGCAATGAGCATGTATAAACGGGTCCCCCGAAACTTTATTCGTTGAAAATTTCCTCTTTCCTCAAATCTGAAAGGCAAGAGGCGAGGGATGCGGTGGTCGGGCCAAGACGCGAATTTACAATGAGGAGCTCTTAGTTCTTTTTCGGTACCGCCCGGGTGTCTCTCAAACCTTGCCCTCATCTCACAGATTCAATATCGTCCCGACCAAGATTTATGGAGTCCGCCTGGCGACTTCCACTCAGGGGTGGACAACGAGAAGTATGGTTCCTCTCTTTTGGGGGCATTCCAGACTCGTAGACGCCCTCCTGATTCGCCCAATCAAACGAAGGAATACATAGCGATATGAAAACCATTATTATTATTATTATTACAGAGTTTAGTGCGATGTGAATGCGTGTATTCGAGGACCGATCGCAGACCAATAACTTAACCAAGGGACACGGAAAGAACGTGTTCTTATAGACGTAAAAAATGCAAGGGACTCGATTTACCTTCGAGCGCTCGCCGGCGCCGCTGCAATATAAGTACCCGAGGTAAATATATCAACACTTGATCCGGGTCAAGTTTCCCTTTTTGGACTTGCATTTCGTTCCATTTCGAAAATTTCCCTTCCTTCATTCAATGTGTAGTACTTAGTAGTAAGTAGTCCAGCAGCGGAGGCTAGAACGGAAGTGGCAGGTGTTAGATTCTCAGGCGTGACTACGCCACATCACATGCACGTTTCCTTTTCTGTCTCTTACTGTACAACTACTACGCTGCCTCTATCCCCTTCCGTCTTCCTGTCCTCTTGTGCTTTACACCTATGCTTACCTTTTCTGTACGTCTCTGCCATTGTACTTATCTATTGTTCCAACGGTGCTCCGTCATCCCACGTCGCCCCTTATGGGTATTCTTCTCTACAGCTATTCCCTCGTATATATAGTGTCTCCTACCTACAGTAGATACTCAGGACTTTGTATTGGACTATCGCGCTTGTATCTGCCTCTGGCAATCCTATCGCCCTCTGCTGCTGCTATCTTCGTCTGACTACTGTGTGTGGTCACATAGAGTTACTGTAATAACTCTAACAGGTTATGGGCCCTGGTCGTTGACCTGCCCCTCGTCGTATCCCTGTTTAGCGCTGTCCACCGTGTATGAGCAATCCCCAATCTCGAGAAGAACGTTATCACTCTCGTCACGGATCTCCAGTCCCCGGTCTTTCTCAAGATCGTAAACCTCGTTCACAAACTACTTCTCGTAATCCATCTCGTGTCCCATCTCGACAAACTAGTCCTTTTCCTCCGGTTGCTGGTCCATCATCTTTGCCGACACCACCTGTATCCCTCGTCTCCAATCCTCATCCTCGAAACCCCGATCTAGCTTGTGCATTAGCACCGCACATCTTCGATCCCGACGATCTAGTCGATCGTTATTACGATAAGAAGGAAGGATTCTCACAGTGTGACGAATCACCGTGTCCAAACAGATATAACCCTTTTCCACGTCGTGTTACACCTAGTTTTCAATTTACTGAAATCAATCCCAACCAGGAAATCTTACTAGCCGGACATCGAGAACGAACAGCCCCTCGTGAGCCTGTTCCTATTCCACAGAAGGCACCTAGTCGCCCTCCATCGCGTATCCCTAGCCCACGGGTACCTACTCCTACTCCGACTCCAGCTGAGTCAAGTCAACCTCCATCGTCAAATCCATCCCAACCTACTCGTAAACCGTTACCTCCACCTCGCCGTCCTACACCACCACCACAACGTCCACCCACACCACCCGTACCTCCACCTGTTAACACCACCGTGGCATCTACTTCATCTGCATCAGATTCGGAAGACGAAATGTCGAAAGCCACCAAAGCTTTAGATAAGGTTCCGCTTCTGAAGGCCGACGGTTCTAATTGGGGTACCTGGCAAGATCGCGTTGAACGCGCTGCCGGATCTATAGGTTATGGTGATTATCTGAAACGGGACAAGGCGAGTCTCGGCACTGCTTATAAAGAAGAGAATGATCTTGATCTCTCTAATGCCATTATCGGGAGGATTCCCGACTCTATCTTCCGACGCTACAAGTCGAAGAAACTGGTTAAAGAATTCTGGGATGCGATCAAGCAGGATTTCGACGCGAAGAATCCTGTCAGTGACGCCTTTCTCAATCGACGAATTTGGAGTACCAAGTGTACCGATCCTAAGAAGGTGAACACGCACCTCGACACCCTCTTGTCTATAAAGGACGAACTCGACAGCCGAAACCTTCCCATCACCGACAAAGACTTTTGCAATGCAATCATGTCTTCGCTGCCGAACTCCTTTACTCCCATTGTCACAGCACTGTCAGTCGCTACGCAACAAGCTAAAGCAACACTGCAGTCTGACGCCCTAATCTCCGCCATCCGTGCTGAGGCTTCTGGCCAAACAGCGGATGACCGCTCCCGATCTCGTGATACTGCCAACTATGCCCATTCGGGGCGTGGTTTTCATCGTGGCAGAGGTCGTGGACGTGGTCAGCGAGGCGGAGGTGGCCGTGGTGGAAACCGTGGTCGTGGCGGGAACAATAACAGCCAGCAACGCTCCGATCAATCGAATGACACCTGCTACAATTGTCAGGGTAAAGGTCATCGAGCCAACGTATGTCCATCTAAAAAGCGTTCGCAGCAGGCTAATTCCGCCAGGGAGAACGAATCATCTTCGAAAGACAAGCAGGAAGGATCTTCCGGCAAGCAGAAGAAGGAAACTGCTTCGACCGCATTTATCGAAGAGGCCGATGAATCCTCTTGGGCCGCTTGCGAAGCGCTGCCCTACGACGATCATGAAGAGATTGTCGAATCCGACGTATCCGAAATCGTCGAGAATTATTCCGCTAATCTAGCGCATGCCACTTCGGCTGAGTCCATTTTGTTTGACTCTGGGTGTTCATCGCATATGACTCCCGATCGTGATGCTCTCACTGATTTCCATTCCATTCCCAAGCGATCTATCCAAGCCGCTAATGCGGAGACCTTCTACTCCGATAGTAGAGGTCATATGTTCATTGAAGTCCCCGACTTGAACAACGAAGCCAAACTACTCCAGCTACGTAACGTCCTCTATTGCCCTCACATGCCTAACACTCTTGTGTCAATCGGCAGGCTAGACGACGCTGGTTACTTCGCAAATTTTGGAAACGGTCGTCTTACTCTCCTTGACCCCCAGTCGCATGTCCTTGGGTTGATTCCGAAAATCAACGGTCTTTACCAGATTCCCCATGCCGACGATGTCGCATATTCAGCTACGCTCCGTTCACTTTCTTTATACGAAGCTCATTGTCATTTCGGTCACGTTAACTACGCGTACCTGAAGAAGCTTTTCAGTGACGGTGCCATCAAGGGTCTGTACCTCGATTCCAAGCGAATGGAAGAGGTGGAATGTGACGCTTGCCTTCGCGGTAAAGCTAGAGCCGCGCCTGTTGCGCGAATCCGATCTTCGCCAAGATCTAAACAGTTTGGTGATCTCATTTTTTCCGACGTCTGGGGAGCTGCATCTACAGAAACTATCAATCATTGCAAGTACGCTCTCACCATCATCGACGACGCTACCGCCTGGCTTGAGGAGCCGCTTATCCCAGCCAAGAGCGATGTTTTCTCGCGCTACGTTGCATTCCAGACGACGCTACTCACGCAGTACGGCATCAAAGTCAAGATATTCCAATCTGACAAAGGAGGAGAATTCGTTAACGAAGCTTTTCGTTCTTATCTTGAAAGCATGGGTACTAAATACCGCACTACAGTTCACGACATGTCCGCGCATAATGGTGTTGCTGAACGCACCCATCTCACGCTTCTCAACTGTGTCCGTACCATGCTCATCTCATCTGGTTTACCCAAATGGCTTTGGGGTAAAGCTATCGAATACGCCGTCTACGTCTGGAACCGTACGCCGCACAAACATTTCGGCATTGTGCCCGACGCCTCCTATATGCATCCTTTCGGATGTATCGTCTACGTCAAACGTGACAAGGATCCCAACAAGCTCGACCCTCGTGCGATTAAAGGTCGCTGGGTTGGTGTCGACGCTACCTCAAACGGTCATAGTGTTTACTGGCCAGAGCGTCGAAGAATCACCGTCGAGTATAATGTGGTTTTCTCTAAGGAAGAGATCCAACCCATTGAGGAGGAGCAGGGAGATATCGATAATCTCCATCTCGACACTATCGACACTGTGTCGGACTCTTCAGGTGAAAAACCTGGTACCATTATTCCTCCATTCGAAGATACTGCCGAACCTCCCACAGAAGTTATCTATGAACCGCTGCCACCCGAAGTCGTCATTGGCAAGCGAGTCCGTCAACCTTCTCGAAAGATACAAGAGATCATGGACGGATCTGCGGTCGGCTATCTACTACCAACA
>LBLO01000770.1:0-16520 GCA_004354395.1 Chondrostereum purpureum | reverse complement strand
CATCTGTAAGAGCAGGGGGATCCCAGTGATATTCCAGAAAATCTGGGGCTAGCATTATGGCTAGAAAAGTGCGATGCAAAATTATGTGTGTTGTAGGTTGTGGTGGTGGTGGTATAAAAGAAAGAGGAGAGCTCTCAGCCTCAGGATCACGCTTCTTGTACTAGAGGCGGCCCGGGGAAAGTACAACAAAAGTACAATAACCCACCTGTAGCCACCTGTGCCTTGGCTGCTACTAGTCGACAGGGCTGATTCCTTTTTATTCTTCAGCGCTCTGATGCGAACTGTACCCTAGAAAGATGTATAAGTATAAGCAAGGTCAAAAGTATAGTGTCAACGAACTTACCCAGAATACACACCGATTTATCCTTGCCGTCTTCACGGACAACTCATCAATTCCGTTGATCTCATTATGGGGAGATGTTGCAGGGGAAGCTTAAATTGAACAATGGCTCCAAGAATCGATAGTCCCCACAGCAAGTCAAGACTCAAATGGAATGAGGAGCATCATAGAAATTTGTTTGCAGAAATGTCGAAGACACCTACTCAATTGACAGCGAAGAGAGTGCGGGAAATCAACTAAAGCAATCCCATGCAAGAATTTGTTACATTCGGTGTGGAGAGGAAAGACAGTGAGCGCTCGTGGAGGTGGTAATGTACACGGTAGCAAAGCAAGGTAACACCCCCGGCCAAGCGAGTCTAAATGCGGTAACGCCTCCTTTTCAACGATGCATCCACGGACCACGGCCGTATTACTATTAGCATTGCAAAGACAGAGTACACAGTACAACCCAGATAATGGAGCTGAGAACGAAGATATCGAGAAAATAAAGTCCAATATGTAGTAAGTATACAGTAGCAAATGATATGAGATTCATTGCGATTTGCGTGGCGTGAGATATAAAAAGCATTCCGATAACTGTAAGTTGTACATAAAGCAGAGAAGACAAAAAAATAGGATGAAGAGAAGATCTAGAAGTTTCGTGGCGCGGTTTCTCCGCTATAAGATCTAAGGAACCTGCCCGTGGAAGTGATGGGCGTCGGTGCAGCGATAACAGGACCTCTAGGGTAGTCTCTCGAAAGATCGAGACCCAGAGAGTTTGATTCACCTCCTAAACTGGGCGTCCCGCGTACAGACGAATACGTCGAAGGGGCCCTATCTGGAGAGTTAAGAGGCGCAGAAATGTGTCGTGCATGACGAGGTCGGAGGAAAGGCAGCCCTGACGACCTTGAAGCTGCAGATGCGGGGGTACTACTAGCATGGGGAGATGCCGTGTGTTGCAACAAAGCGTGCAATTCCGATGTCTGCTCGGATACAGGACCTGTTAGGTTTTCAGTGGTGGGTGCTCGTGAAGGGGCTTCTCGGACAGGGGATAGCAATCCTATATCTGCATCGTCGTTGTCTTCTTCGACTGGAGGGATCCCAAGGAAGCTTTCCTGACTCTCGTTTCCATTAGAGTCGTCAGAGAAGCCCAGCAGTCTATCTGGATTCTCCAGTAGATCGGTTGTGGTGGATGCGCCCACACTATATCTATTATTTATCTGGCCGGAGTGGATCGACCCCCAACTCGAATGGAAGCTGTTTGCCGAAAAGGTTGAGGGAGGACGTGCGCGTCCGTGTCCATTCGGTTGAGGAATACTGCTCATTGGGTATGGACTATTCCACGGTCGCGTAAATCTTACAGACCCTGGGTTGTGATCTTGAGGATAATCTGTTTCTTCTCTGGGCGTGGGAGGGGATGKATAGGTACGAGGACGAGGGGTTCGTGAACTAGCGGGAGCAGACAGCGGAGCTGTAGCCTGTCGGGGCACTGGCGCGATAACGTTTGGCTGTAGAGGGTAGAGTGGTAGCGCAGGTGCTTGAGAAGACACTGTACGGTTTCTTCTCTCACCATGGGATCGAGAGGTCCGTCCTGATCCCGAAGAGTGGGGCGTACGCGAAATCGGTGCAGGGGCGGAATGGATGGAATGGCCAGAGCTGGGGCCCGACGCTGATGCAGGTGTCCTAGAAGAGCTTGCGACGCGATCGACAGAGCCGGCAGAGTATGCTGCAGCCTCATAACCATTGGGGTAGCCCTCTCCATACCCATTGACGAATGCCTCTGCAGATGCAACATATGGTTCGGGAGCATGATGTTTGGAGTGGCGACGTTTCTTCTCCTTTCTGGATGATGTAGGGACGACTCGCTGAGTTTCATCCGCTCCGGTTACAACACTGTATACTTCAGCTTGTTGATGCTGCTGGTGCTGTTCGAGTGCCTCGGCATACTGCGTGGAGGGATTGGCGAAATACTTGCGCTTTTCTGGGAAGGGTGTGCTGGGGGGGATTTGAGGATTATTCCACCAGTCTACCGTTTGCTCATGAGGAAAAATGGCCAATTCTACTGGAGAAGGTTCAGGATGGAAATAATCATCATCGTCATCGTCATCTGACACAGAACTGGGGGAGAGCTTGGAGAAGTAGTGAGCATATTGGGAGGTGTCAATTGTAAGGGGAGGGAGATGGTCTATGGATATTGGGCGAGGAGGAGGAGGAAGCGGATTTGGGTTATAAGCCTTTCCCTTTCCCTTCGCTCGAACTTGTATGGGGTTGGTACCAAGCTCTGCATAGAGCCTCTTGATCTCCCTCTCATACTGTTCGATTTCTCCCGTCAGCTTGTTGATGTGAACTTCATAGCTATCTTCTTTAGCTCTGAAATCAGCTTGCTGGTCCGCAGCTTCGCTCTCTTTGTTAGCTATGCTAACTTCAAGGGTAGCGATGGTTTCAATGTGTTTCTCGCATTCCTCCTTCAATTGCGCATGCTTTCCGAGAGCATCCCTAGCTTTACGCAAAGGAATATTCTACAATTTCTTGTCAGAGGTGAACTATATATGATAGAAGATTCTATAACGTACCGAATCTGCATTCGTTTGCAGCCACGTCTCAGTTTTTCCTATAGCATTGGCGACCTCATCGTCAACCTGGTCGAAAGCCAGGACAAGTTCAATCAAGAGTTCTACTTCTTTATCCTCCATGAGATTTTCCTGTGAAGCCACCACGAGTTGTTTAATCCTGTCAGCTCGAAATCCTCTTCTGCACAACGGGCACGGCGATATCTGCAATGGTTGAGGTATCTGGGCAAGACATCTGAGGAGAGAACGGGGCTGTTAGTTTCTTCAGCCACAGTGTGGGCCATGAAATCGAAGCAGACACAGCCGATGATATCCAGTTTTGAGTAAAATCAGCAAGACTCACTCTCTGCAAAAGACATGCCCGCAAGCAATTGCGTGGGGTCTTTTATTAATCCCTTGCCATGAGTATTTTTCAAGGCATATATCACAGTGACTTTTGTTATGGATTATAACCGGCATGACAAGTCATTAGTGCAGAGACAAGAATGGAGGGGATTAGCAGTTAAACTTCATCGAAGTAAGATGCCACGAGGGTACTAACGATTGATTAGATGTACAATCTGCCGTTCGATCCTTCCGGCAACTTCGCTTCGCCACAGAATCTCGGAACTTTTCAGTGTTTCGCTCGGCGCATTAGCAACTCACAGCAGTCCATGTCCCAAACCCTTGCATGAGTGCATAAACTTGACTGAGGGCCCTCTGGGCTCACACACAATTACCAGAAGTCGAAGAGGAATCCATCCATAAGAGCGCCACACTCCCACAGAGAATCGTCTCAAGCGCCCAGTCGGCGGCTTTTATGTTCAATTTCGAGCGAGTTCTTTTTCCTTATACTCTTATTGTCAATTCCTCCCGCCCTCCGGACTCACGCGGGAGACCATCTGACTCAAACCATTGTTCTTTAGTGGGATCAAATAATATACCCGGGGTTCCTGTAGACAAGAACAAGAGCGAGAGATAATTGGACCCACATCTTTCTTTCCCTCTTACTATCACTATCACGTCCCCGCTCGTGCAGAGTCTCGACACTTAACTATCTCACTGTACTGTTCTGAGGGAAATGCCACCCTCAATTCCCCCAACGGAGGAGCTTTCTGCTCTTCTTGTGTTCAGCCTCGGTGCTGTTATGTGGCTTTACAGTAAAGCCAACCCCGTCGAAGAGCACCCAGATTATCACTTGAATATCATCAAAGGATACCCTTACAACGAAATTAAAGTGAGTTTATCAACCCCCCATGTCTGATGCAGTCGCTGAAGACGATCGCCACACTAGTTGTGGCTGTTTGTCGATAAGGTCAAGCGTGTTCTCGGAATTCCTACAATAAACTTGCGCCCAATCACTTTTAAAGTAAGAAATCTATCTCTTAAGTCTACGGGAAACTCTGAGCGACGTGAATAGTATGCTTCAACCACTTTACACACCCTCGGCCACCTCACTTCGTTCGGGAAATCTATCAGCCACACGACCTTGACAAGATTCTCATCTGCCAGCGCTTGGATTCGCTTCCAGGTATACAATCCTCCTGTCCCTCGACTGTGCTATATCTACCCTCAAGCAGTGAGTGTTTCGCTACTTCGTCACTTTGACCTCAGCCTCACATATCGAACAATAGCCTCTGTGTATCTTTGGTCCCAACATCCCTTTCGCCTCCAGAAATGTTAAATCAAACTTTATGAGAATCCTGGAAGACATCATTCTCGCTGTTCTACCCAAGTTCCTCGTTCAGGTATGGTAGAATTTGTTTTTGCTTGTATGCCATCTGGTTTAGATAGGCTATTGCAGTACTACACGACATATTTCCAAGACTCCTTTAAGGCTTGGACAGTTAACCCAATTGTTGACTCCCTCTATGAGGGCTACAATCTGGTCAAGCTTATATCCTCCGTGCGTATTCAAACATTCAGTTTCCCGCCACAACCCCTGACTCCACATGCTGGATTTGCAGTACGCCTTTCAATCCTTGCAAACCACATCTGTGTGGTCTCGCTGGGACCATCTCATCAATTCCCTCGTACTGAGATTTTGCTCTGCTAACGATGTATGTGAAGTCCACCTCTTCTCACTCTCCCAATTCTAACTAGCCTGAGCGTAGTTCATCGTCTTATTCGGATTTCCTCTACGCCTTTGTTCAGCAGAGTTCTCTCTCCTATTGGCTGTTATTATCTTCATTGTGACTTCGTTTGTTCTGTTCTGCTTCATCACGACACTGCGATTCTATCTCGGCGGAAAGAACGCCCCCTGCGCTCACTGTCAAACCCGAAACACCTCCTCTCTCATACACACATCCAACACCTCCCCTTTGACTGTGCCCAGCACTTTCCAACAAGGTGAGTACTTGCAAGCATATTAAAAACTCTGTACTAACATCCGGTAATGTAGAACTTCCGTCGGAGACACCAACATACGTTTCCAATCCAGATACCGTGACCTCAGTGGAATATACAGCGCCCGTTCCAGTCGAGGAAGTCGGTATTGCATCAAGTGACCCTATCAACCTAGAACCTGTTCAGGAACTACCTGCTCCTACCCTCGATGGAACGCCAGAGGTTGAGGAGTGTCAAAATGATCTCTCCCAACAACGTATCTTGACTCCTCATACCCAGGAAACAGATCTCGTGTCAATTGAACCTGTTGTTGAGCCACCGGTAATCCCAGAACCTGTTCACGATCAGTCTGTTCCCCTCCTCGGCGAGACGCTACATGTTGAACAACGCGAAGATGACGTCGCCACACCAGCACCTGAATCTCCTGAGACTACGAATTCAGAGAACGTTCCACTCATTCCTGACATCGAAGAAACTGCACGAGTCGTCGGGGAATACGAGCATGTCTTAGTCGGAGAACCCCCTCGCCCCACTTCACCCACTTTCTCACTTACGACCCCCCTCGAAGAGACCACGCCACCAACTGAAGGTATGTCATTCACGATATCCATGTGCGTGCCATTTACTGACCCTTTCCTCTTTTTTTGATAGCGGAAGTATCGACTGCCGCTGAAGACTCTGAACCTTCACCCGCTGATGTTCCTCTCCCCGACCAAACAGACAACGCAGTTGTTGATCTTCTGTCTGAAGATGCAGACCAAACGGCTGAGGAAACATCTGAGTCGATTCTCGAAGCCTTCAACCTCCCTCTACCCGACCAAGACGATGTTGCCATCCCAGATAAAACGGATGACGAGCCAATGCCCGAAGCCTCTAACAGCGCTCTCTTAGACGACAAATATTTGATTCTGTCTGAAGCAGATCGTATACTCGAAGGTTAGCACTGCAATCTTTAAATATATACATGTTATGAAAGGCAACTCACCTCTGCACCATTTATTAGCACCTGTCGAAACCGCCAACGCCACTACCATGTCTGTGCGCGAGGAAGATCCAGAACCAGAACTCACCCAGGACAAAGAGACGGTGATAAAAGATGATGAAGCACTGGCGATCGCTTCCAGTTCCCAGACCTCATCGACGAGTTGGGGCGACTCTTCCCCAGACGAAGTCTGGGACCCCCAGGGACCATCCACTGCTACCACATACTTTCCAACTGAACCTAACGTCTCATCCGCCCCGGACCCTTCTTCAACCACCCGCWACCCCGATATCTACCAGAAATTCCACCGCCCCAAACCGGTTGTTCGCGGCCAATCCATCGGAGACGCGACTATACTGAGAGGGACAAGGAATTGGGGACATTCTGACAAGCGACGGGTTGAAGAGGAAAGAGTGGGTCGTGGGACGCGAGCATGGGAAGAAGAGGACAATGAAGAGGGACTATCTGACTCGACTTACTCCTCTCGATCCTCGTCATCCTCCGAACCTCCAGATTCAGAGGTATGGCCCAAATATAACAAGGGCCGAGGGCAGGAACAGGACGCCCCTGCCCCTGTCCCCGAACCTGTCGAGGAAGAATTTCTCACCATCGATGACCTAGCAAAGCAAGCGAAAACGGTGAAAGGGGACCTTGGGGGCCTATTGGAGGCATTTAATCGTAATGTTGCTGCGACCGCTGGGGAGATGGATCCGATGAACAGTCATTGGGGGTGGAAGGACGGTTCAGATGATCGAGGAGAAGGTAGAAACCATGGGACGAATGGTTGGCCTGGGCAATATTCCAGTTCTCGTGACGCTGGCTCCTCTCATCTCACAAGAGACGGTCCTCTCCGGCATAGTTCAGATTATCGTGAAAACGGTCCTTCTCGTCACGATAACCCTTATCGTCCAAGCTATCCTTCCCGTCCCCCGAGAGATGACCATAACAGCAGAAACATTGATGCCCATAGATGGGGGCCCCACAGCAACAACAATCCTCGTCCAGAAATGCCCGGCCATCCCCCAATCCCACCGCTAGACCCCGCCTCAACGTCGGAGGCATACGTTCGATTGTCAGTCGAGCAGCAGCCTCTGACTCAGCACGTCCACGTCCACCTCCTAGACCTGACCCTACTGAATCACGCGAATACACTCCTAGAGCAACGAGGATGGGGAGTGAAAGATGATGAATGTTGAAACACTGTACTTTTTTTTTTTTTGTGATTCCCTTGATTTCTGTCTGCTGTTCTTTTTTATTCGATATCTATACGTAATAATTGCCCGTCCGTGTTATCGTAGTTTGCTTGTCGTGCTATCGTCGTCGTCGTTTGCTAGTACCCATTGCTGTATATAGAACGTCTTGTCCAAAATTTAAAGTGTATCTTGCCTGTGTAAGCGTGTGTTCTGCATCGAGTAGATTGGTATTGTTCAAGTGGTTACATTTGTGTTACCCTTCTTTTCACGTCTACGAATCCTGCGATACCATCTCTAAGCACGGAAGTCCAGTTCAAAGACAGAAGAACGACTCACACTTGGCCAAGGAACCTCATCATCACTCATCCCAGCAACATCCAACGCGACGAGAAACCGAGAAACCATATTATAGGTCGCGACTACAGCGGCGGCTTCTACTAACAAATCTTCCTCCTCTTGAGATGTTTTAGCCAACCTGGCGAGCTCAATTCGAAGTGATTTCGAAGTTTCTTCCGAGACTTTGATGTTCCTGGTGCTCGCGTCCGTGAAGGCTAATGCACATCGATGCAACGAGGAAAGCGAAGATAAATCTGAGTCCGACATTGTCATTCGAATAGCACGAAGTTGAGTTGTAGTAAGTCCCGCGGCTCTAGCAACAGGCTCATGATCTAACCATTCGAATTTTGCACCGTTCAATACTGCGACGCGTAAAATCTATGCAGGCATAAACTCCTGTAAGCCTCGAACAGGTTACTTTCATACCATTAGTTCTCGAACATCTGCTGGCAACTGTCCCTTTGTTCGAATCGCACCCAAGAGTGAATTCCAGCCATCGGCAACAGGAGGGACGTGTAATGGGAGCAATCCTTTGGGACCTCTGCGTGCACGTATCCGATCTGCAGTTTCGGAGGTTCCTGGGGGAGGACAGCGTCCTGTGATAAGTCGAGAAGGAGGTTCCATGATGGTGGTAGTGGTGGTGGAAGACAAGCGGAAGGGCGGACCGACGTTCGACGCCCACAAGCGTCCATACAAGGCCTATCAACCTGTTAAGTAGTGCTTGGGTATCTGCCCCCAGATATCACAATTTTGTGTATTCAAATCTCATCGAGGTACATAACATCAACCATTCGAACTGAATGTTCAAAAGTTGCTCTGCGGCGTCAAGTCCCCAACAGTCTTAGTGATCACTTAAACACAAGATAGTCATTCAAGCCCAAGTGCGCTTGGAACCATCTCCTCACACCCTCCTACAAACATAAAATCGGTATACTCGTTATCACCTTGTCCCGGGTCCAAATTGAAGACTGCGACCTTGCCTCCCCTATCTTTAACCGTCTTTGCAAACCCTGCTGCAGGCTGGACGAGTGAGGATGTGCCAATGACGATTAACAAGTCCGTCCAGTTCAGATATTTAGCTATTTCGCCCAATCCAGTGGGGATCTCTCCGAACCAGACTACGTCGGGGCGTAAGAGACCACCACAACGTCCGTATCGATTTGAGCCATTCCATGAAGGGCCACCGCATTTGGGTAGCTGATCTACAGGGATTTCAGAGCCCTCTGGTAGAGTAAGGAGACTATGGTCGTGGGAAGTCGATACGTGCTTGCATTGGGTACAAATTGCGCGAAAGACATTGCCGTGCATCTCTATGAGATGTTCCCTTGCTTCTTTCCTTTCCAATTCAGACAACTGATCGTCGAGGGAATCCAAAGCACGAGGGGAAAGAGAATCAAAGTTTTGCGTTATAAACAGAGGAGGGGAATCCGGGTTAGACAGTCCTGGTAAGACCTGAGCACGTATTGAGGGTACAGAAAGGGAGGCAATGGCTTTGTGAGCTGCATTAGGTTCTGCTTTTAAACACCTTGCAGCCATTAGTTAGTAAATTGCCATTTCTTCCGTTGATAATATCTTACTCTTTTCTGCGGTAATGATGAAATTGCCATACTGCCCCAGGATCCCGCTGGAATCCGTCCTTCGTCGCTAGTTGTTCAGGGTCTTTCGATTGCCATATCCCACCGATTCCTCTCCAGGTGGGTATACCAGATGCAGCAGAAAGTCCTGCACCTGCAAGGATGGCTACCCTCTTGGCGGACTTTAGAACCTCTCGAAACGCGTCGATATCTGTCGAAGGAGCCATGATGATGATGGTTGGAAGTAAAGCGGAAAACGTCCGGCCGGTTGGCTTTTGGCCTGGATCCGAAACGTCGTGTTGAAGCTCCTCAGATTAACCCATTGTCTCCATTTAATGAGTTCTCAAAGGTCCCAGCTCAGAACGTTTCCATCAAATTCTGTGAGATTCTTGATGCTCGAACTATGGTTGGACAATCGTACTCGCGAAAGGAATACGTTTACTTAAACTATAGATCGGCGAGAGAACTCAAAGGAGAGAGGGACCGGAGTCGATTGGGGTGAACGTCAAAAGGGAAAGAACATGATAAAAATCCGGACACCCGCTCATAAGGATAGAACGACTGTCTTCTTCTATCGAGTCTGCCTAGAGGAGACTAGCCACCCGCTAGTTATCCGATGAACATTGTCTATTCTATAAAACTACTACTCCCCTCTTCCATGCTCTCTCCTAATCCTCAAAATATCTCCCCTCTTCAAACCCGCTTCGTTGCACAACGACCGGAAGATCGACTCTTCTCGGTCGAACAGATTAAGGACGGTGTCGAACTCTGCTATCTCACCTTGATCCATGACCAATACCCGGTCGTAGTAAGCTAGAAATGGGTCAGATATCAGTGGCTTGTGCCCGAAGAAGATACAGTTTTAACGCACCGATGGTGTTTAATCTGTGAGCTATGCAGAGCAAGGTTGACGACGCGAATTCTGTTTGTATTGTACGTTGAAGTTTCGCGTCAGTTTCCACATCGACGCTACTCGTTGCCTCATCCTAGATAGAACAGTGAGCATGATAGCTATCAAACTATTGAACGCACGAAGCGTACCAAAATGATRATACGACTGTTTTTCACCAACGCCCGGCATAGCGCAAGCAACTGCTTCTCTCCAGCGCTGAAGTTGGCCCCTAGATATGTATAATAGATTCAACAACAGTTTCCTCAGTTGGGAGGGGTTGTTGTTGAATATACCTTCGTCACCAACAGTGGAATCTAAGCTAAACTTGGCTTCAGCTGCAGCATCCTGGATGCCGTCAGACGGTAGTAGCCATGCCCGTTGGAGTGCTTTGATTAGCTCGGCATCAGTACGTAGGCTCAGTGGATCTCTACATCATTCAAAAAAGTCAGCCAAAGGTAATGCTAACAAATCGTGCAGTCTCACAAATTTTCTCGCAGCGTCCCCATGAATAGTGTGCTATCTTGTGGAACTAGCGCCAGCTGCGTACGCAGAGTATGTAAACCAATGTTGCGAATGTTCACGCCGTCAATCTCAATCCTTCCTTCATCTATTTCCACAATTCTGCAGGAAAATAATTGACTCTGGTAAGTCGAATGGAAGGGCGTGACTGCTTACCGGAAGAGCGCTTGAAGCAGTGATGTCTTACCAGCACCTGTACGCCCAACTACACCAACCTGGGATAAAGATGGAATGAGCATTGCTCGACCCTCAAAATCTGGAAGGGTTACCTTCTCTCCAGGCTTAACATCGAATGTTATTCCCTTCAATACCAAGGGCAAACCAGGACGATATCTCAGCTTGACATCATGGAAACCGATACTGCCTTTGTCAGGCCATGAAAGTGGCGGGTCATTCTTGGTCACGGTCTCTCCCTCAGCGGGCAGCTCTGAGTATACAAGAAGTCGTTCTACAGCATTCATATTCTGCTCATTTTGTGCGAATTGCGAGACCATTTCAGCTAAAATCGCAAATACATTAGTGAATATTGGCTAATTATGGAATATATCACGTACAAAAGACTTGAGTGATGCTCAGGGTGTATGTCAGGACGACTCCAATTTTGGAAGGATCAACGGTGTTCCTGAAGCCTGCTGCAAAGAGCCCGATACCGAGGATGAGGACATTCCCGAACAGGTCCAGCCGAATAGCAAGCCACCGTTGGATTGCGATTGATACGTAGTAGGCGCGATTTTGAAGATCAAGTCCTCGTTCTGCGTCGCGCATAGCACGGGCCTAGTTGACGTAAAACATCAATTCTGCGGCAAAACGCTCGTTGGGTTGGATACTCACCTGCTCCTTATATGCTCGGATAGTTGCTAAACCAGTCAGTGTTTCTGTTCATCGTGGTCACGGTTTAGTTACATACTAGAGCTGTAATACCAGCCAACTGACCAGAGTATGACGCATACAACGTCGACCGCATCAAAGAGTCCAGCCTCCGTACCTCCACCGATGAATGCCTATAATAGGTGGAAACAAAGTAGTACAGAACGATCATGGGCGCAAATATGATCCCCAGGTATGGGAATGTATAGAACACCAAGGCGATTGTGCCCAACACAGAGCTGAACGTGGAGAGGAATTGTACGAGCGTCATTGCCAATGAATTGTCGAGAATATCCAAGTCCTTAGAAAGCCGCGAGAGGATCCGTCCTACTCTAGACGTCAGATTCCACCCATGTGTCTGTTGGAAGTGTTGACGTTACCTAGTGGGGTAGTGTCGAAGAAAGATATAGGAGATTGTAGAATGTGTCGTAAAGCGATGCCAAAGATATTATAACTGCCCTGTAAGCTTGCTAGTCTGAAGTCGAAATGTCAGAGAACACCCGTCTTCTAAGAATAGGCCAACTCACGCAAAAGCCAAACTCACTCCAAATTGGAAAACCGCTTGCGCCACACCTTTGGAGAAGTCTCAATAGGAGTACCTTTCGACAAAGAGTAATATTTACCAAGACCAGCATAAACTGCCATATAATCTCCTTGGCGAAAACCTGGGATGCTCCTGGAGGTCCAGAAACCCAAGAACAGGTTGTTACCCACTGGGTTGATGTAAGCTAGTGGCCGTTGCACAAAAAGTAGGAGTCACCTTGAGCTGCTTGACCTAGTGTCAGCAAAATAAAGAAAATCGGCAACCAAATCACACCCCCAGCTAGTTGCAGATAACGTTTGTACACTGTCCAGGAAACCGAGCCAGTCTCGCGCTCTTCTTGCTGCATCAGGTCGCCCTGTTTCTCGAGGACTTTATCGAGTTGCACAACCGTACTCTCAGGGGAAGCGAGTTTCTCATTGTCGTCGTCACTCTTCTCTTCCCGCTCCATGTTCCCGTACTCCTCCATGAGGCGCGAGAAACCAACATTTGAAGACACGAGCTCCTGTTAGGTACAGCGGTTTAGTCTACGGACGCCAACAGTCGTCAACTTGAACTTACATTGTAACTCCCAGTTCCTGTGATTTTTCCATCCTCCAAATAGTAGATGTAGTCTGTCTTGTCGACGACATGCAGAGCATGAGTGACAAGAATCCGAGTTTTGGCGGCGAGTGGACCGTGCAGAAGACAGTCATCCAAGAGTGCTTTCCCCACGTATGCATCAACTGCAGAGAGCGGGTCGTCCAGGAGAACGATGTCAGAACGAGAATACACTGCCCTAGCTAGGGATACGCGAGCCTGTATGAAATAGTATGAGTGATTGTTTTTTCCAACTTCCAAGCATACTGATCACACACCTTTTGTCCACCTAGCCACTCAGATCCCAAGTCAGTCTCCCACAATATCTGACCAGAAAGATACAAGGCTTACCGCTCAGGTTGATCCCTTTCTCTCCAATTTCCGTATTCTCTCCATGCGGCAACATCTCTAAATCATGTTCCAGACTACATGCCTTGATTGCTTCTCGGAACCTAGAGAGCGAGTCTAAATGAACCATTCATGATACAGCTCAAACCAAGCACATACCGATCCTCGTCGTCTTCCTGCCCAAATATGACATTCTCTCGTAATGTGGCATTCCGAATCCACGCAGTCTGAGGAACGTAGGCCACAGAACCGCCAAATATAACCTGCCCTCGTGTACGCCTCATCTCACCAATGAGGGCCTGCAAAATCGATGATTTTCCCGATCCAATGGACCCGACGATTGCTATGAAAGAGCCTCGTGGAATCTTAAGATCGAGATCATGTATCTCGAAAGGTTGCTCCTCTTCCTCTTGCTGCTTCTTCTCCGCGTCATTTTCGTTTAAGGATTGTGAAGTAGATGTAGGAAGAGTTTCCTCTTTGGTTGGTTTCTTTGTCTTGGTTGACTTCTCTCCTACAGAAAACTTGTTGTGTCCACCCTCAAGCTTCCCAGCTTTCTCCCAGGAGAAATCACCATCGACATCGACCGCCCATTTACTCTCATAGTCAACTTGGTAAGGTTCTTCCAGTTCTTCGGCTTGGAGAAACTTGGACACTCGACGAAGGGCGACGAGGACATCGGATAGTGCAGAAAGAACGAATGGGAAAAAGAGCAACGGAGCGCGAATGATCTAAGAGGCAATCCGCGGATGAGCCATTGCAATGAATATTGAGGAACTGAATGCGCTTACGTTGAAGAGCTGCAGAGAACTGAATATGATCGCAATATTGAGATCATGTCCACTCAACGCATATGTGATCTAGCAGCTTCAATGAGCGAATGGCATGAATATTCATAGGCCACTTACAAACGACAAGATCGAGCAAAGAACAGGTATGAAAGTGATCACCCCGATCAGCACTGACCTCGCGGTCCTGACACAGGCTGTGAGCCTCAAGAAAAACTTGAATGCACAGATCTGCTTACGCGTGCTTTTGAATAGTTTTGATCTCCCTCTTCCGTGTCTTGCTGATCTGTGTTACGTAGAAATCTTCCCAAGAATAGAACTTTAGTAGACGGATCCCTTGCAGAACCTGCTTTCAAAATGTACATTGAGAGTTTAGTATTGATAGATAAAGGGAGGTTACTTGCCTCCGTAGTTAATCGTGTTCTTGCATCAGTGAACTTCACGCCCTTCCTGCGTTGACCGAACATGATCTTGACCAGAAATATTTGTATAGGAAACCCGAAGATAAGCACCTTATCGGAAAACCATGTCAGCATTGTAAGACAACAGCCCATATAAAAACCATACCCCAAGTCCGACAAGTGCAGAGTATCCCAACTATACGAAGAGCATTAGTGGCTACTATCAAGACAGAAATACACGACCCACATTGTCAATCAACAGCCCAATGCCAATGATGATCTGAATTGGAGCGATCCACAGCCTGGATGTCAATCAGTAGCGATCATGCCGAGTACCAGTTGCACTTACATATGTGCGTTAGCGGAGAACATGTCGAATCTTGTAGCATCGGTGGATATCATGGTGGTAATCTGGCCCACGCTATGTTCTAGTCGAGCACGYCCAGAAAGTCGGAGAGACTTTCGAAAGATATTGCCTATGATCTGTGCATTCACAGTTGGAACGGAGAATGGATGAGAGGAAAACAAGGAGACGAACGGATGCACGCATTGAGAGACCTGTGGTCATTGCGACTTCATGGCAAAGAGTAATTAGTCAAGTCATGTCAAGGGGGCTAGAGAACCTACTATTCATCGAGTGGTTTGTCAACTACCTCGTAAGCCATAATTAGATAGGACCCCTGGGCTTGAGAATTTTTATCATACCAAGCTAGCAACCTCTGGTAAATTTAGTAAATGCGTCAAAAAATTAAGTGACTACGACCAACCCTGCATCGCAAACAACGCAAACGCCAGTCCAATTCCGTACCCAATCCCTTTTGGTTGTTCGACTGATCCTGGCGCTCGCGAATAGATGTAACTTGCTGTCAGCCAATTCAGAAGTTCTCTATTGAGGAGAGGAGTTGTTGTCCTCAACGTATCTGTGATTTAGTGTCAAATAAATAAAATCCATGCGAGCTCGATGGCCATACCGGCAATGAGTTTGAGAGCTCCAGAAGTCCACCAAGGAATATAG
Organism: Chondrostereum purpureum; assembly: GCA_004354395.1. Taxonomy (NCBI): domain Eukaryota; kingdom Fungi; phylum Basidiomycota; class Agaricomycetes; order Agaricales; family Cyphellaceae; genus Chondrostereum; species Chondrostereum purpureum. The sequence continues at coordinate 1,274 of LBLO01000770.1, read as the reverse complement.
AATGTCTTGTGCAAGGCTCGTGTTACAGACGAGTCGTATTTCTGCTCCTTTATTGACGCAGGCGTTTTTACTTCCGCCGCCACATCTTCGGAGCTTGATCCACACTGGTCTCTCATAAAGGGTGGTCTTTGCTCCGGTGGACAACGTGCAAAGAAGTTTGACTCGAGATTGTCCGTAAGAGCCGAAGTATGTTTATTCTGCGGGAGTTCCCAAAGATCTACAAAACTTATGGTGAATGTCTTAGAAACTGTGGCAAAAATAACTTACCTTCTTTCTGGAGAGGTCGAGAGAATCCTACGCCCAGAAGGGGGCTTAGCCAGTGAAAAACCAGCCTTGAAAATAGACTAGAGAAAATAACAGTCTATAGGATATAAGTATTCACTGTATTGTTTGCACTCACGAAGCATCTTGCTCAGGTAAAACGCGTCCCTCGCCAAACGCTGGCGGCGCTGGCTTTGGATGAAACGGGTTGTAAACCATCTTTGCTTTTCACTCTGGGGAAGTTGAAAGCAAAGGTCCACATCTTGTGTATYCATGTATATATAGACTTTGTATTCATCGGGTCGCTACCGGCATGAATGCAAAAAGACTCGTCAACCGAATGCGCTCGTGTTGATTCTGTAGACCGCATCAGGGACCGGCAATGCAGCCAATCACAAGCGGAGRTTTGGTCAGTTTGTCATTCCAATTAGATCAGCGCCYGGCGAGCACACGTTGCCTCACATCGCACAGTTGGAAGAATATGAAGAAAATATAATGGAAACACCATCCTAAATTTTGTGGCCATGGGAATAGGCTTATGTTACTTTGATTTGGCTGATAAATAGAGTATAGGATATTATATATGTAATAATAATCCAAGAAATATGGTGCCAGAACATACAAAATCGTAGACAAGATATGGTGACATTATTTGATATATCCATCGCGTTTCTCCTGTAAATACAGCGCCACTGTGGAATCCTGCAATTTGCGGTCGACACACTTGCAGGTGTCCTACGGAGTTTTCTTGTGAGGCGTTGTGCCAGAGACTGATACAAATGGTGCCGCTATTTCTTACGGCAGGTCCAGGTGGCGGTGTCCAAAGTAGTAATCACTGGTAATAGTAATTATGGAGTGCCGCAACCTCTGTAAGGTCCACGGCTGCTTACTCAGCTCACCGCCACCAAATTAGTGTCCGACTCTGCCTCTGCGCTCTGACTCTGGTTACTTAGATTAGGTGTTTTGCTCCCCTCTGTATCGCACTGTGCTCTAAATTTATGGTAACAAATATG